>JAQHUG010000056.1:2073709-2102168 GCA_028555095.1 Dicrostonyx torquatus | reverse complement strand
CTCTACTCCTGCTGAGCCTACTCCTATGCCTGCAGTTCCAACCCTTACTCCCATAAGGTTTAAATACATCAAAGACATTCTACCAGTTACACAGGGTGTACTCAGTAATATATGTTAAATAAATCACATTTCTTGTTCTTGTTAGAAATTGTGTCTTTTTCCATGCACCTCAAGAAATACATTAAGTAAAATTAATTCTGGTGCCAGCTGGAACACTCACTGAATTTCATCTACAGACTTGGCACAAAGCAGCTTGGGAAAGACTGGAGGGAGATGTCCTCCTGAGCAGCCTCACTTTCCTCAGTGCCACACCTGGCTTGGCCTGGAGCGGATGCACACTTAGGGAGGACATGCCCACATCTGTCCCTCAAAGGTAGAACACATGGGTTTGTTGGCACAACTGACATCACTCTGGGCATCGCAGCTGCCTAAACTCTTAGACACTCTCTTCTGGAAACACTGCTCTTCCCGAGACTATCAAGAGTGACCTGCCAGCCAGCTGAAGCCAAGAATCTCAGTCATTAAGGAAAGCTCTACATCTACAAACAGAAACAGAGAAATGACTAATATGGAGCAATGGCCCCAGGATAACTAGATCCCACTTTTAAAGGTCAGACACGGCTGAGTATTAAAATGAATAAAGATTTAGTTATTGCCAAAATGGTTATAAAAGGAAAGGCCATTTTTACTCACCAATCAAGAACTACATACTAAACTTTCCATGTCAGAATTAACATCAAATTTAACCTTACGTCAATGATTTAACTCATTTGCCGGATATGATTTCCCTTCATCTCTGCGATATCAGAGAATGATTTTACTAGTTGAGCTTCTGTAATCCCAAGACTAATTAATTTCCTCTCTGTTTATCTGTAGGGCATTTCCAACCTTGCAAGATTTAATTTCATTTATTTTACATTTTATATTTACTTTAATTTCATTTATATGCATGTATGTATATGTGTCTCTCTGTGTGTGTGCTCATGTGCATGCCAGGTCTCTCAGAAGCCCAAAGATGTCACAGTCCCTGAAGCTAGAGCTACCAGCTGTAAGCAAGGCAGTGTGAGTTCTGGGAACCAAATCTGGTCCTCTGTAAGAACACCAAGTACTTTTAAACACTAACCCAGCTTTCCAGCCCCAATATTGTGAATACTTAAAAAAAACTGAAAATAGTCACTGTGCATCTCATGCCACTTGGATGAAAATGGAATATGTAACAATATTGTTTGAGGTTCTTTTTTTTTTTTTTCGAGACAGGGTTTCTCTGTGGCTTTGGAGCCTGTCCTGGAACTAGCTCTTGTAGACCAGGCTGGTCTCGAACTCACAGAGATCCGCCTGCCTCTGCCTCCCGAGTGCTGGGATTAAAGGCATGCGCCACCACCGCCCGGCTGTTTGAGGTTCTTTTAAGGAAAAGATAGGGAAAAAAAATCATTCATAAGGGTAAAATGTAGTCACTCACTCTCTGTGGCATAATTGTTATTTGGGAATAATAAGAAAAAGGAAAGAAAACATATTAACTTTAACTCTTCTCCAAAATTAAGGACTTAAGCCTTCCTATACCATAGTATTTTTAGCAAAAACATTACCTCTGCTCATCTCAAAGCCTTAATGATATCACAAAGCCTGCATCAACCAACCTTATTATTGTTTGTTTTTTTTTTTTAGTATTCTGCAAACTGCAGTTAAGGCTCAGTCCAGAGCCACCACACTGCCCACACAAGGAAAGCCACACCTGCTCTGTCTCCGAATATTCAAGTAGGGACATTTGCCATTGGGTTCATCTCCTGAAATATTCTGGAAATGTTTTCTCTAAGGACATGTAGTTCAATGAAATAGAGAATTCACAAGTGATTCATAATAGACGTATCTTAAAATCTGGTAGATACTAGGAAGCCTGTCCACAGAAACTGAAAAAGCAAACCAGGTTACCAGACAGAACCAAAGCAGGAGACAGCAATCCAAGTACATAGCCAGTTGCCTCTCATGGTTCTATCAAGGACAGAGAATGAAGAAGAGGACCAGGATATGGTTCTTTGGTCATGGATCTAAGTCAGCAATTTAAAGTGGAGCAGGTCATCTCTTCAATACAACAGAGGCCTGGCTTTCAGCAAATCAAGAAACTGCATTGTGCTTGTACCCCAGCACCATCTTTGGCATTTAGGAGGCAGGGACAGAGCCATTGGTGAGGAAACTTAAACTTTACCAGAACAACTCTGCTCTCTTGCCTCTCGCACGCACGTATTCCTGAGCCATCAAGGTAATCTTGGATGCAGCAGACAGCTGCCACCTAGAACAATGACTTTTTATACTTTGACAAGAAATCCACCGCAAAGTTCTGGGAGCGGCTTTCTCAAGACAGCTATATGAATTTTTTTTTAAAGCTTATGCATACACGTTCATATTAGTATACACATAAAATACAATGAAATAGATGATAATTTACAAATTCAAATGGGAAAATGGGTAAACAATATCCAGTGCCACATCATCACATATTTTCGAGCTAACTGCTTCAAGTTTTAACCTACTCTTCTTTTGATTAGCTCTCCAGGGAGGGTCTAGAACACTGGTTCTCAATGTGTGCGTCACGACCCTTTCACAGGGGTCTCATGTGAGATATCCTGTAAGTCAGATTTTAACATTACGGTTCATGAGAGTAGCAAAATTACAGTTACAAAGTAGCAATGAAAATAATTTTATGGTTGGGGATCACCACAAAAGGAACTGTATTAAAAAGATCACATACTTATACAGTTGAGAACTATTGGTCTAGAAAGGACTAGAAGGAATTTTGAAGAGATTTTAATATCTGCTGGCATTACACAAGCTAGAACTTCCTTAATCATCGGAATTAACATCATCAGAAATCTTAAGGAAAATTACTTTAGTTTGACCAGTAGCCCCGCAAGACTCTTTGGAATAGAGCGTGCCTGTGCTTTCTGCGTGCTCCGAGTGCCCGGATGGAAAAGGCGCTCCTTGGCAGACTACAGGGTGACGCACACTGAACCCGAAAGCAATGATGAGACGGATGAAAGCTTGAAAAGTGATCCCTGGTGTTCAGATATCAATGCTTCTTCCCAGGAGACACAGCAGAACTGTTCAGAAGCTAAGTCCAGAGCAATCCTGGGATACTAAAGAAAGATGACGGCTACTTTCAGTGGTCAAAGCTGAAGCATCACCATGGTTTTCTGAACCAAGGAGTTTGCTGGGTGGCATCAAAAATTTGAAGCTTCATTTTTTTCACACATGCTAATTGGCCCTGTTATACTGAACTCTGCCAAAAATTTGAAGCTTCATTTTTTTCACACATGCTAATTGGCCCTGTTATACTGAACTCTGTGCTGTAACTATCAGTTCTGTAAACTAGCAAAATCCCTGCATTTGTTTTAAATTTCACTATGAAATTTATATGTGTGTATGTATGCATGTACATAAGTATGGATGTGTGTATTTATGTATATGCACACATAACCTTGTTGTTTGGGTAAAATTTACAGGTGAGCAGCTTATTGTTGGCTGAAATGAGTGAACTGGAAGTAACCCGAGAAGATGAACATCTAAGTATCCGTGAGTCAAAACCACTTGGCAAATATGCCGGAGCAAATGGTGTTAACAGCAAGTCAGCATAATCATTGACTTCGAAGTATCGACTTAAACTTTTTCAAAGGATTTCTCCTTTGCTCTTTCTCTGCCATATTTTGACTCAAATGCATGTATACTCCCATATACAATACTAAGATAAAATGAATAAATGAGTTTTCATTATCCTATGAGTCACAAATTAATTCACTATACCTGTCTGCGGTAGCATCTCATCAACCATGTTAACTGATTCCTGAAAGAGTCACTGTTTATGTGCACTGCAAATGTGTGTCAGTTCCACTAAAATGGGGCCTTATTATCTGCACAGCAGCCAGCCTTCTGCAAACAGTGACAGGAAGGCTCTGGGCTGGAAGAATAATGTCACTGAAGGTCAGAACCCAGGCTCAGCATCAGGGAGTGGTTCTCATTTGAGAGCAAAGGTACATAAGAGCTTTCCAAATTTCTCACTAAGCTGATGTTAAGATGAAAACATAAATTAGCACTTGTAGATGGGGTACAGTTACGCTGACAGAGGAGTACATGGAGATCGATTGATTTCTACACACTTGAAGCAGATAATTAGAAAGAGAAATTAAGAAAAAATCTATTAACTTTCATATCAAAAATACAATGCTAAGAATAAACTGTACAAACTTTTGCAAATTTTATACTCTGAAAACAAAATTTGATTTCTTGGTTGAAATCAAATATTTAATCCCCCCAAAAAGCATCCCATGTCCGTGGACCAGAAGACTTCCAATTGGAATGATGGCAAAATCCTCCCGCTTGCTTTGGAGACTAAATGTCTACTGAATCCTAGCTGACTTCCTTGTAAAAATGGCAATTAAAATTCTAAAATTAATTTTAGGAACCCAAGAGACTCAGAATAGCGACTACATTGGCAAAGAACAGAAGAGGTCTCACATGTTCCAATTTCAAAGTTAACTACAAAACTATAGCAACAAAGGCAATTCATACTATAAGCCAAGCATTGAGATTTACATCTATACCGTCAACTTGGAGGCAGAGAGAGGAAGATCAGTTCAAGGCCAGCCTTGACTACACAAAAATGGTGTGGCCAGCCTGTGCTATAGAGATTTTTTTTAGCAAAATCACAACAGGAAAGACAATAAGTCTTTTATTGTCTTTTATTTTATTATTAAGTATGGGCAAGTAGGTCAATGTGATAGAACTGAGAGCCCAAAACTAAATATGTCTGCTTGATTTGTTTTCAAGAGGGTGGAAAACTTATTAAATGGAAATGTTATATATAAAAAGAAACTCAAAATGAATTAAAATAAAAGCAAGAAAATGAAAAAGTCATGAAATTCAGCTGAGCATGGTGGTGCACGCCTTTGAATCTCAACACTTGAGAGGCAGCGGCAGGCAGATTTCTGTGAGTTTGAGAACAGCCTGGTGTACAAAGTGAGTTCCAGAACAGCCAGAGCTGTTTCACAGAGAAACCCTGTCTCGAAAACAAAAAACAAAACAAAAAAAAAAAAAACCAGCAACAAACAAAAAGTCATGGAATTCTTTGAAGAAGACACAGTGGAAAGTTTTTATGACTAAGATTTGGCAATATTTTTAGTGTTGACACCAAAAGAACAGCAGCAATAGATGGACTAGATTTGGTTAAAATTAAAAACTTAACTTCAAAGTGGTCCAAGTTTAAATGGTCAAGGTCTAAATGACACCTCACAGACTTCAGAAAATATTTTCAAGTAATATACAAAGTAATGAGCAACAATTTAAAGAGAGAGAGAGAGAGAAAGAAAGGTAAGTTTTAAATTCTACAATTTCTATCAAGAATTTCTTGGTTATGGCATTTTTGTTCATGCCTACAACAACTCCTTGATGTTGGCTCAGAAATAAAATACAGAAACTTATGATCTTTTCTCAACTGAGAGTTTTTTTTCGGAAATAAAACTGGCCATGTCATATTTGAACAAAAGAAATCCCAGTGTGAACAAGAAGAGCCAATCAAGAAATTCTGGAAGCAGTGAACTATTTAATACCAGTAACGGAGAGTGTTGGGAAGAGAGACTGCTGGGAGTGTTCTTTAGGCCAAGTCAGTGCACCACTACAGGGGAATCGTGCACATGGTCCGCAGAGAGTTGGGTGCTCGGTATGCACTGGGAGTCACAGAAGAGAAAGGGCAAAGTCTGAGTAGGTTACAGACAGCTGGTGGGGGTGGGGACACCGATGACCAGGCAGAGCCTGTGCTTGTGGGAAAACACATGAAGTGCAATGTTCGGTAGGGGAATGGCAGAGTCAAAGTATTGGATTTGCATTTAGGATGTAAAACAGATCTCCCAAAGACCTGTTAAGGGCCCCACTTGTGAGCCACAAAACCGAAGGTGAATGACAAAACGATTCACAAATGGAAAACACTAGTGCGCATGATGTTTTGAATAGGAATGGCTCCCCTAGGCTCATATGTTTAACTGTGTAGTCCTTGGGGAGTGGCATTACTTGAGAGGAATTGGGAGGTATGGCCGCCTTGGAGCAGGGGTGCTGATGTTGTTGGAGGAAGTGTGACACTAGGGGTGGAACTGGGGTTCCAGAAACTCCAGCCTGGCTCAGGTGTCTCTTCCCTCTGTCTGTGGATTCAGATGCAGAACAATCAGCTCCTCTCCAGCACAATGTCTGTCTGCAGGCCTGGCTTCCTGCCTCAATAACAATGGACGAAGCCACTGAAAGTATAAGCTAGATAAATGTTTTCCTTTAGAAGAGTTCTTAGCCCTGCGGTGGTGGCCATGCCTTTAATCCCAGCACTCGGGAGGCAGAGGCAGGTGGATCTCTGTGAGTTCAAGGCCAGCCTGGTCTACATGAGCTAGTTCCAGGACAGGCTCCAAAGGTACAGAGAACAAAAAAAAAAAAAAAGTTCTTGTGATCATGGGGTTTCTTCAGAGTCATGGAACACTGAGTAAGATTGATACAGGATTCCCCTCTGTGTGCTGTGAATACCACTGATTACTAAAGAAGCTGCTTTGGGCCTATTGTAGCACAGAATAGAGCAAGGCTGAAATTCCAAGCAGAGATACAGGAGAAAGCAGGCAGAGCCAACGAGAAGTCATGAGACAAATGCTGGAAACTTGCCGGTAGGCCACAACCTCGTGGTGATGCACAGAGTAATAGAAATTAATTTAATATAGAAGAACTAGAGATATGCTTAAGCTATTGGCCAAGCAGTGTTTTAATAATATAGTTCTGTGTAATTATTTCAGGTCTGGGCAGCTGGGAACGAACGAACAGTCTGCCTACATAAGACAGTGTGAAATGAGGAAAAAGTTTGGGGCCAGACACGTAAACCTAAAACTTAACATTTCATTGTGTATTTGTTTGCTTTTATAAAATACTTTGGTGCCCCATTCATCCCACAGAGTATGTAAATTACAGTTTACCTAGAGGACAATAGGAAATTAAGTTATCTATTTCACTGATTTATCCAATCTCTGGAGGACCTACTGTGTGACAATGATATATTAGGCATAGAAGGATGAATTTGTATGGGGTTTCCCCTCCCAGAATTCACAGACTAGCAAGAGAAAGAGCTGAAAGCAAATATTTTTAAGGGGTGATTACTGCCATACATTCAAGGTTCCTTGATGATAAAGGTTAGAGACCAATCAGAACTCAGGAAAGAGACAACAGATGAAAGAGAAGGTCCTCAGGGAAGGTCTCTCAGCACACCAGGAGCCTCTGGAAAAGCCTGGGGGCCAAAATGGCACCAAGCTCAGGGAGCTGAGGTAAAACCTAAAGGCGGGGATGCAGAGACAACAAAGGCCAGGAGCACATAGGACAGAGTCTCTACAGTTAGAGTAGCGGGAACTCTGAGGCAATCAGTCTGTCCGGACGCAAGCCTAGGATTGATTCATTTGCAAGGGAACTCAAGGGGTCAACCACAAAGAGAGGCCCTCTGACCCCACTGTCACACTATTTATCTGCAGAGAAAATAAAACACTTTTGAAAAGCCAACTTGCCAGGCGGTGGTGGCACACGCCTTTAATCCTAGCACTCGGGAGGCAGAGGCAGGCGGATCTTTGTGAGTTCGACACCAGCCTGGTCTACAAGAGCTAGTTCCAGCGCAGGCTCCAAAGCCACAGAGAAACCCTGTCTCGAAAAAAACAAACAAACAAAAAAAGCCAACTATTTTCTGAGAAGTGCTTACTACAGTTAGAAACCCGACCAAATACTTCCCTCGAAAGCGGGTTGATTTTGCTTTAAGTTTGAGGTATTTTTAGCTGGAATGTTTACGTTAGCGGAAACAGGGGGCTCTTTTCAGGTGTTCCCACTTTTCTCATCTCGGGATTGCTTCTCGCCATAACTGCAGCGAGGCACACAGACCTGCCAACCCACTGCTGGCTTTAGCAGAGAAACACCTTAAATCACAGAACACCTTCAGAAAGATGTCAACCCTCAGATGGCAAGACCACAGCCTGTGTTTCTGTGTGTGCGTGAATCTGCAGAGAGGTAAGAGGCCAGGATGCTCCTGAATGCTGTGACATGGGCAGACAATGTCTCATCGGAGCAGAATTATTTCAAACAGATTCAGGGGGATAATATTAAACCATTTATTGGCACGGTGTTTCTTTTAATTATTCAAGAATGTTCCGGTATTTAAGCTACATTCACAATGATCTGCATTCACAGTGCCCTGTTTCCAGCTGATCCATCCGCCCTCCAAAGAGCCATGACTCCAGCTGGCTTTGACAGAGCGCTGAACTCTTAACACCTCGCATGAAATCTATTTTTAAGAAATCTCCGGGGATGAAACTTGGTAGTTTCCAAAGACTTTTCAACATTTAACAGCCTTCTCCTATATAACCCGATACAGGAAGGTGTGGGTTCAAAGGCTTTTCATCCCTGTCTGCAGTGGGAATACAGAACCTCTCATGTTCATAATTCTATATAGCAGCTATGGTTTATTAATCACTGACCTTGTACCATCCAGTGTAGTACAAGCAACACTCACTATCTCATTCACTCTCCATACCATGCTTCAGATGTAAATATTCTAAATTGTCCTAAATTTGGGCGGGAGAGATGGCTCGGTGGTTAAGAGCACTGACTGCTCTTCCAGAGGACCCGGGTTCAATTCCCAGCACCCACATGGCAGCTCACAACTCTGTCTGAACATCCAGTGTCAGGGGATCTGACACCTTCACACCAAAGTACATAAAATAAAGTTAAATAAACCATAAAGAATATTGAAAAAATTGTCCTAAATTTCACAAAAGAAGCAACCATTAAAGCTTAAAAGATGCAAAATTTGCCCATGACCTGACAAGGAGTAACTGGCGGGATAGAACTGCACCAAGGCGTTTCTTTTTAAATAACATTTTATTAATTCTTTAAACCTTTCATACAATGTATTTTTTTTTAGATCACATTTACTTCCCTCCCACCTCTCGCCACATCTACCCGCACGGAGTACAGTGTGAGCTATCCAGCTGCTCTTGGGAGGGGGGCCTACCCTAGAGTGTGGTGCGTGTGACTCCCTCTTTGAGCAGGTATCAAATGCCAATAGTGCCTAGGCTATTAGTTGGATTTCATGCCCACCTTCCCTCCAACATTGTAATTTCTCTTTACTTTATTTATTGATTTTATTATTTTTTTTAAAAAAGACTATCTTTTTTTTTAGATTTTATTTATTTATTATGTCTATAGAGTTCATGCCTGCACACCAGAAGAAGGCACCAGATCTCATTGTAGATGGTTATGAGCCACCATGTGGTTGCTGGAAATTGAACTCAGGACCTCTAGAAGAGCAGCCAATGTTCTTAACCTCTGAGCCATCTCTCCAGCCCCTATTATTATTATTATTATTTTTAATGATCTCACTATGTACTCCTGCTTGGCCTGGAACTCACAATGTAGCCCAAACTGGCCATACACTCACAGAGCTCCTCCTGCCTCTGCCTCTATAAGCTGAGACTAGGCAGATAGTAGCAGGACCAGCTCGCCTTTTGTTCTACCGATGCTGAAGAAATGAGCTGCCTCTTGAGGCTGCTTTCAGCAGGGTCTTCACTCTTCCTAACTACTGCTGGTCCCCAGTAGGCTACGGCTTGAGTTATGAATATCAGACTTACAGTGATGTAAAGGTAGCATGTATTTCATAGAATCATAATACAAACTGTGAGTTTTAATATTCTCTAGAACCAACAATGTACAGTTTAGTTTCTTATTAAGCCAGAGCATCTATTCAGCCATTCTCTCAGATAATAGCAACAACTGATATTTTTCAAGTTAATGTCGCTAAGCGATAATGCCTTGTAGGCTAGTATTAAGTGCATGCTCAATTTATAATAGCTTTATTGGTATGTAACCTCACAAATCCAGGCCCTCTGGGGTCTCCAAATTTTATCTGTTTTTCTGAATCATTTTATCATCTCAGCTCTATTTTTTTTTCTTTTTTTGGATTTTCGAGACAGGGTTTCTCTGTGGCTTTGGAGCCTGTGCTGGAACTAGCTCTTGTAGACCAGGCTGGTCTCGAACTCACAAAGATCCGCCTGCCTCTGCGTCCTGAGTGCTGGGATTAAAGGTGTGCACCACCACCGCCTGGCTTCAGCTTACTTTAAAGGCATCTCAACATCTTCCAAATTCAGTTGATAAGAAAATGGAGATTACATATAATAATGACTATTTCATGAATCTTAACTTCTGTGTTCCTATTTTAAACCCTAGTTCTCATTGATTTTTTAAATAATATTATTCTAGTCCTAAATCATATCTAACAAAACACAAAGTCTAGGACAGTTTTTAATAACACAAGCTAATGTTGACGTGCTCACCAGTGGGCACAGCCGATATATAGGCCCTTTTATACTCTCTCAGCTGTTTTTGCAAAGTAAAACTGAATATTATATTCATGTGCCAACGTATGCTCTAAATACCATGTGAGAAAAGTCAGAAAACTGGTTACAATGTATATAATTAGTTAACTTTTAAGAAAAATGTCAATGTACATATGACATTCTAAATTAAGGAAGCAAAAAAAATGCTTAATGTTCTGTTAATGTAACATTTAATGATAACTAAATTTAAAGGAAAATTAGTGTCAGTATCTACAGCTTCAGCTACCTTTGCCGTCTCTCATATACGTGGCTTCCCTGAACACAACTAAATATGGGCAGAAATTATTAAATCAATGAATGCACCAATTTTTATGGGCTTTCTGGCTCATTTTCAAATAACCTTGACTAGAACAGTAGTTTAAAAAAAAAAAGAAGTAATTTTGTGGTTTCAACTCTTCACACGAATTGTTGTCAGTTCAATTGAGCTAACAGGCAGAACTTTAGAAAGGAATGGGAGAAACTGTGGGAATGAGTGTGGCCTTCCACTTATATCAAGCCGTAAAAGTTTATTTAACCATCATCCCACTTCAATTTCAAAGTGAGAGAAAAGAGCATTGTCTAAAGACTTTTTCAATTTCCCAAGGGCAGTGCACAAGGGAGAAAAGGCTTCCCCAGCAGGGTGGTTATAAACATGGTGGTGTCCCCAGAATCATCAAATGTCTGAAACAAAAGCCTGGCTGCTCTGTTGACACAGATTTTAACCAGTGTTTGACATACTGTTTGTATTGATTCTTTTCTCTCACTTCCAGCTTTTACATACTAAAACAACATTGTTTAAAGTCTGTTGATTTTGTCATGCTTTATTTCCACACGACAAGTTTGTAGTCACCAAAGGTGTGAAATATTTATCCCAAGTAACATGATGCAATCGAGTTGGATTACACTGGGATGGAAGCAAATGTTATATAGTACACCTGCCTTGGAAAGAAGTGTGACTATGGAGGTAGAAAGGCATTCCCAGTAAGAACAGCAAAACCAGGCCTGTAAGCTCAGCACTGGGAATACTAAGGCAGAGGATTATGTGAGGCCAAACGAGGTTACATAGCCTGGGAAAGAAGGAAAGGAAGGAAGGAAGGAAGGAAGAAAGAAAGAAAGAAAGGAGGGAAGGAGGGAGGAAAGGAGGGAGGGAGGGAGGGGAAGAAGAAGGAAAGAAGAAAGGAAGGAAGAAGGGAGGGAGAGAGGGAAGAAGGAAAGGAAGGAAGGAAAAAAGAAGGGAGGGAGAAAGAAGGAAAGAGGGAAGGGAGGGAGGAAAAAAGGAAGGAAGGAAGAAAAGAAAGAAAGAAGGAAGGAAGGAAAGAAAGAAAGAAAGAAAGAAAGAAAGAGGAAAGGAAGGAGGAAGCAAGGGAGGGAGGAGCAAGGAAGGGAGGAAGAAGGAAGGAAAGAGAGAGAAGAGAGAGAGAGAGAGAGAAAGAAAGAAAGAAAGAAAGAAAGAAAGAAAGAAAGAAAGACTAACAAATCCTTTCTCCCTTCCTCATGGTAAGTTTCATACATATACGGAGAGCTACTCTCTGATAGAACCTCATTAATGAACACCAAAATGACACTTGCAGGTAGACGGTAAGAGACAACTCCCAACTGGTACAGTGTGGCTAAGAGATCCCTGGCAGACTTTTACCACCCAGGCTTTTAAAATGTCTACAGCCTTTAAAAGCAGAACTCAGACAGCTCCTTTGAGGGCCACTGGAGAATAGACCAACAGAAGGATCCCTGAGTAGACAAACCTGACCTTACTTCAAGAAGGTTGGCTTAAGATTAAGCTTTGTGCCTGAATGTTCACCATATCTGTAAGAGTTGATAAAGTTCTTTTCAATTGATTGTATCTCACAAATATCTTCCATAAACTACCTCTGGCTCTGGTGCAGACTGAGCAGCATCTCAGATATATGCATCGAGGTCTTGAGAAATTTTATTCTAATCTAAAAGTGTGATACAAATTTCCACCATATTGAGATTGCAGTAGGAGATGTATTTACTGGAGCCAGGTGTTCCAATTAACCATATTTTTAAAAAATGTTATTAGAAACTATTTTAAAGATATTTTAATCAGTTAAAATAAGAGGAAGAGAAAGGTTCTAATTTTATAAGCATCAATCGTAGTTTGGCTAATATCTATGTCTCTCTTTGCCCATGTACAAAACCAGGAGGGGTTGGCACTGGAATCTGTTACTTAGGAAACACACTTATTGGTATCAAATCAGTGTGACAAGAATGCTAATGTACTCTTCAAGGCACATTTAATCAATGCGTAAGGAAAATGGGAGGCGTTTATAGTCTAGCGCTCACATCTTGTAACTACTCATTCAGTGAACAGAATTGTCGAGTCAAAGCCTGGCAAAGTGGCACATGCCTGACCCCCAGCTACGCGAGAGGTCATACGGCATGACCTTTTGAGTCCAGGAGTATGAAGCTTGCCTGGCCAACACAGCCAAACTCAAAATAACGAACAAACAAAAACATCCAACAGAATCACAGAATTTTAATGCTGGAAGGCACTATCTCATCTAACCTCATTTTACACTTGTCAAGATTGCAAGATTAAGTCAATTTAACATCATTTATTTATATGCTTGGGCTTCTAAGATAACTGTCACTATAAAATCAATTGCAGTTCAGTCCTGTTGGAAGACAGTCCAAGAATGGAGTTGTATGTGGAGAATTCTGAAAGCTTGCTTGTGAGGAAACTCCAAGAAAACAAGACTCTTGAGACTTCAGTTTCTTTAAAAACATGACATTGTTCTTGTTACGTGTTTCTGTGCACCTCCCATGTGTATTGGGTAGGAGTGTGCTTACGGCAGGTTATTCATTGTGACTGGCTATAGTTCTTTGTTTGTGAGCCTCTATGGAAAAACATGCTTTGCCTTGCCCATCATGTGTAGCCTGTCCTTGTCACTGTACTCATGTGACTCCTCTTAAACCTCAGAGTATACACGTCTGATGCTCTGAATAAAGGTGACTAATGCATGAGACTTTAGTCTGCTTCATTTATCGGCTCTTCGCCCAGGTCTACAGCCTGTCATGTGATAAATACCATCCGCTGTGCCTTGTTTTGGAAAACAGCGTGGGTTTTTAGATACTTTCACTGGTAACCTCAAATACTCTTTACTCAGGCAGAGAGAAACGACGGAGCTGAAATTAAGCAGACTCTGCCATCTTCAAAAGAAAAGGTTTTTATCTACATTGGATTTCAGGTCTCTGGCAGTTAGCAGCCTACCGACAACATTAGGTGGTTTTGATGTCATTTGGAATGTGTGGATTGGTTAGATGGATGACTTCTCTGAAAACTCCCTGTGACAAAGAAGGAATCTGATAGGCCTCATTTGCTGGTTGATAGTGTTTACCTCCTCGGGTTGGGAGTTGTGTTTATCTTCCCTTGGAGTCACAACAGCTTGTCACCACAGGGTTTCTACCTGGCTCTCACACAAATAGGTGCCATCCTACCAGTTTCCTATTCTGAATGTTTTAAAAAGGCAGCATGACTGGGAAGAGCCTGCTATTGGCCAAAATCTTTCTATCCTGCATAACCATTTACACAGCCCTCCTTCCCTTCCCACTGTAATTTTGGCTTATCTTACCACAAAATCATACAGGCAAGGAAATAAAATGCTGCCACTTGAAGACTGGTTCCAGGCTCTTTTCTGGTTTTCTCCCTAGTTCTACTACTTCTCAGTTCATATGAAGCTCTAGAAAGTTAAGTGTCTTACCATCCAGATGGTCCACATAACAGTACACGTCGTAGGTTTCGTGGGGAGAGCGGAATCCATAGGTCCTGACCCCTTCCTTCCCCATCATATCTCCATAACAGCCTTCTCTGGGAGTCCTTATGGGATATCTAGGAAAGCAAAGGAGAGGTGAGAGGCACTGTCACTGGCAAGTTGATGCGGAAAAGCTTTTAGGCCCAGGCCTCTTACCTAACAGTTTGATCAGACAGCCACCCGGCATCACACTGCTCAAATCCGTCTTCATAGGCAGCAAAGAGCTGCTCTGGTGTGGCTATGACTGCCCCGATGTCCAAACAAGCCTGTTGAGCGCTTGCAAAGTTGAGGGTGTATCTACTGGTCGCGGCCCTGTAGTGAAACACAACTCCTGCAAAGACAGCAGACCATGGTCTGTTTCAGTGTTCAGATCCCCATTGTACTGGGCCAAGCTTCAGAATGAAGTAATATACCAATTAATAACATTATCACCGTTAATTCTTGTACTATGCAAAACTCCTGTAGAATGAACGCATCTGAAAATGCCACCTATCTAAGGGTCCTGCTCCTCCTGCCGCATACTTGAATCATGCAGTGTTGTGACATTTGCTTTCACAGACAGTGTGGTAAAGGCAGAGAAAAGCACCAGGCTATATGCATGACAATACCTATTTCAGTCACTGTTTGGCTCCCTCCTCTGAACCGTAATCGCCTGTCTTATCCAGTGATCTAATATTTATTTGATCTGAAAGTTGGGTAGATTACAGTGCACTGTCTACTGTCTGGATATACACCATATCCACCGTCTAACTCGTATTATTTTTGTGTCTGTTATGACTGAAGCAAGTCTACAATTTCCATACCAATGGAGGCCTGAAATACTCCCCAGGTAGAAGCAAGGCATGCTTGTCTCAGGTTCCACTTTGTTGTATTTCAAGTATTGCTAAGGGAGTAGGTAGAAACTGTGCTCTAAGCTTCAAAAGATTGTCAGAACTGAAGAAAGAGCAGCTAAGGGGTGGAACTGTCTATCAGTCCTTTCTTCCCAATTCAACATGCTATCCGTATTTAACTGGGGGAAATATGAATCATCAAAATTACATTCCAGGGAAGTCACCACAAAATACAGACAGGAGCAACTGGCTTTTATAAGTCAATTTTTTTTTATCATATCATAGTATTCAAGACCACTTTTGTTGTTTGAAACGAATGGTGGTTTCCAAGATATCTGCCCCTCTCCTTTGACTCCTAGTCACTTCCTGGGGTTGACAGATCTGTCTCCCACAGTCAGACTGGCATCAGAGTCTCTCTCTCATGTTATTCTTTATATTGTGTCTCCGTCTCAAGACAAGCCAGCAAAAGAAGGGAGGAAGAATAAAATAGCCATCTTGCAGATACGCCTGTTATCAGTACTCACACAAAGGGAGCCACATAGCAGCTCAGAGATGGACTGACTGGCAAGGAGCATTCTTTTTCCTATTTCTCATCTTTCATGTCTCAAAATGTCACCAAATGCCAGTCTACCTTCATGTGGCCTCTTTACATACACACCCTGCATCTTGCAAGCGGGAGAAATATCCTAAAGTAACTTTTAAGCGTTAAGTCAGAACTTGAATGGGTTTAAATTGGTTCATAGTGGTGAAAGTTCCAAGTAACTTGGGGAATTGTAAATCTTCCCCCTGGGCTGAATACTGGTACTAAGAGGGAGAAGAGCAGGGGGTCTTGCCAAAGGCAGAGACCATCAAACCATATGTAAGGTGAGTGTCTGCAATTGCTAGGCTAACCTGAAGACATCATGGGGCTAAGAAGATTAGGTGGAGGGTGTTCATTGTTTCTGAGCAGCAAGAGGCAAATCCTCTGCTATGTCTTTAATGATGAGAAAAAAAAAATAAGAAGCTCTGAAAGTCTGAGAATTTTAGAGAGTGAATGTATGCAGTATATTTTCAGCATATACATGTATATGAAGAGACAGTCTTAGACAAACTGAACTTAATGACGAGGAACTCACGGATAAGAAGATCTCAGGGATTGAGTGGATACAAAGACATCAGGAAGCAGATGAATTTAATGATAAAGGATGCCCAGTGAATTTGTTTGTTGCCCTGAAATTCAAACCATTTCCTTTTGGCTAAACAAGAAAGAGTTTTTAGAAAGCTCCTTTTATGTATTTCTGAAAGGTAAATATTTTATAGGGAAATTGAGAGTTGGGAGAAAATCTGTTCCATCATGTCTGGGTATTAGAGTTTTGCTTAATAACTTGCCAACACATTCTGGTTCCAAGAGCTGCGGTATTATGTGTGTGCCCAATTAAAGCAATTTCTCTTTGCTTTGTCTTCTAACTTAAGCCCAAGTGACATATAAACCATCATTAAAGGGGGGATGAAGGTAAAATGAGTCATTACAAACCTAATGGATAGCAACTAGTGTTAAAGTTATATTTTTACTCTGATTTCTTGTTTTGAACGAACTGAAAATTCAAATATTGATTGCCTTTGGAAGACATTAGGATATAAATCATGGTTAGTTTTTCAATGTAACTTTTAAATGATACTTCTTGAAATTAAACTCAAAGGCTTTTTTTTTTTTACTCAGTGTGTACACACATGGAGGCATGGCTAAATGCATGCCCTTCTCTACCACATGGATTCCAGGAATCACACTGAGCTTGTCGGCCTTGGATGCAAGTATCTTTCTCCTGAGCCAACTTAGAGGCACACATTTACAATGAAAGTAAGGAGGCCGAGGTTATAGTTCAGGGAGAGAGCACTTGCCTTGCATGCACAAGACCTTGGGTTTGGTCTTCAGTAGCCCCAAAAACATCACACTAAGAGAATTAACAGAAAAAAAGGGAAAAAGTCTCTTATAGATAGATAGATAGATAGATAGATAGATAGATAGATAGATAGATAGATGCCTACACATATGTAATACTTGGAATGAGAATTTCCCTAGAGGTTCATATGTTTCAATACTTGGTCCCCACTTGGTAGAAATGTTTGGGAAGAGCTAGGAGGGGTGGCCCTGTTGGAGAAGGTGTATCTTTGGGGGAGGGCTTTGACTTTCAAAAGCCCGCACTAATCCAGGTTAGCTCTCTGCCCCTTGAATAAAGGTAAGGACGGACGTAAGCTCCCAGCTATAGTTCCAACACCATGCTTGATGGTCTCTTGCCACACGACCATTGCCATCATGGTCATAGCCCTTTGTAACTATCAGTCCTAAACTAAACATTTTCTTTTATAAGTTGCCTTGGCCGAGGTATTTTATCATGGCAATAGAAAAGTAACTAAGACAACATATATACAACACCAAACTTAAAATGTCGAATAAGCCTTTGTAGCATTCCGATGCAATCACTGGGTAGGTCTTAGCACTAAAATAATGATTTAAGAACTATATACTGTGTCTTGAGGTTTTCATTATTTCTAGATGCAGTACATTAGTAGCCTCAATCAATAAAGCTGATTCACAGAAAGTCACCTGCTCTTAATTAAGTTTGGTTTCAGTGAAAAGCAAAGATTCCTGGACTGATGGTTTTCAACGGCCATGCTTTAGTACTGACTGGCCCACACTGCTTTCCTGGGTATCACGCTACAACTGTTCTTACGAATCTGAAAGCCTTACCATCCACAGCCAGCGACATGGTGTCCTGAGTGTCTTCAATGCCGTACATGACATCACAGCGGTAGACACCGGCATCACTAGCACGGAGTTTGACCATGGTGAGGGAGGCATCGCCCACATCCTCGGGATGTGTAAGCACTGACACTCGCCCTTTGTAGTCCTGACCGATCTTGACGTTCCCATCTTGAGCCACCAAGACAGTAGTCTCCTTTATGTCTTTTCCGTTTTTGTCCACTTCCATCTTAGACCATTTGATTCTGAGGAACTCACTCGTGTTGTAATTGGGTGGTAGGGTAGGCAGGGTGGGAAAATGACAAGGGAGGGTCACTCTTCCGGAGAGAGAGCCTTTAACAGGTGGACTGGTTTCCATTTTCACTAGAGGAAAGACAAAATATCAGATCAGTATTTCTGAAAGGCTGAAGCTGCGTCCGTTGAACGTGTGAACGGGTAGGCAGCAGTCAGAGAGCGCCATTCCATCCTGAGTGTGTGGAAAACCGAGAATAATTTATATAAAGAAAATAGCATGGGACTTCAACAAGGCATTATAACAATGATAGAGATGAATGGAGTTCATCTTTGTACACTGGAATATAGAGTTTGTTTGGAAGCATTTATCCCTTGGTATTTAACATGAAAAAAAGGAAGAACAAGCAAACTATTGATGGCCGAAAAGAACAGGGCAGGCTAGAATCGGCACCATAGACTGAGAGATTAGAACAAATTGAGATGCTGGGTATTTGTGCCTATAGTCGTACTACTCAGGAGAATGAGGCAGGGGCATTGCTCTAAGATACAGTTTAGTTTAGACCACGATGAAAAAAATTAATTCTCACTCTTCTCCCTCCCTTTCCACCCTTTCTCTCAAAAAAAATCTAGACTAGTATGATAAACAGTTAAAGGGGAAAACTTATGTTTATAAATCAGAGAGAAAAAATCATTTAAGAAAACTGCCATACATGTTACTTTGGGAAAATAAAATAAAAAATATTAACATTTAAAGACAAAGAATTTGAAACAGTACTTGAAAAGACTAGAGAAAGAGCAAGCCTCATATTTTAAGAACTTTCTTTAGCCCAGCAATTGAGGCAGGCAAATTTTCAAGGCCCGTCTGAACTTGTTACTCTTAACAGGTCAGAGATGAGACTCATTTAAGGTAACTACCACATTACCTTAGAGAAAAGAAAAACAAAATTGAAAGAAGAATTTGAAACAGCACTTCATGAGCCTGGAGTGAAGGCAAGTCTAAGGTCTGAAGAGCCCTCTTTGGGCCCTTGTTTCAGCCAAAGGCTTCCTCATAATGACAACTGCAGCTGCGACCACTTTGCAGACAAACACCGCCTTTCATTATGTCTGGGCCGGAAAACCAGCTTCTGTTCACCTAGCCCGCCTAACATACTTATTTCTGTTTAAGCTCTTAAACATTTAATGACAAAGGGTGCACTGGTTACAATTTAACACCACTGCCTACAAAAGAAAACATCCTTTCGCCCTTCCTGGACTCCATCCCCCTCACCCCAGCCCTCCCGCCATTTCCTAGCCTTCACTAACAAGGCTAAACCAGGAGTTAGAAAGGAAAAAAAACAGTGTTCTTGCAAGGGATGCTAGCTACGTGAAATGCTGGCTGAAAAGTAAAGAGTTGCCTCCAAATGAAGTGACACTGTGACTTTTAATTACTGAAAGGTTGTTACATTGTGCCAGTGACAGAGAAATATGTGTCCCCATGTAGACATGCATCAGCAATGATATAGCTCATTGAACCTTTTGCAGTCATTTGGGTTATTTTCAAAATTACAGGAAGATATTACTCTCTTTAAGAAAAAAAAAAAAGGAAATTCTATTGCCAAAGACAAAAATGCAACTTTAAAGATCATGGGCCTAGAGTTGGCACAGTGGCTCATGCAATCCCAGGGCTTGAGGCATCGGGATAGGTGACTCCCCATTAGCTGGAGACTAGTTTATGCTACATAGAAAATTCCAGGCTTGTCTGGGCTGCACAAGGACACTTGGTTTCCTCCTACCAAAAATATGATTAATAGAATGTCTGGTGTATTTATGATGCAAATCACTCACATATTCCAAAATTGCCATGACTGTTACTTTTAGGACTAGCTCATCCTTCTGTTAATCTACATATGTAGCTCGTTCACACGATACTTAACAGAATTAGTTAAAAATGAAGTGAGTTTTTGGCTGCACTAAGTTACACTACTGAGATTTTTTTTAATTTTGCAACTTCATAGTAAGGTAACAATCTCATTTACATAGCTAAGCAAATAAAACCTCTAATTTAAAGTTCACCCCTTGAAATGGGCCCCATTTCTTGGTGACGATGTCCCGTGGGAGGAAGTGGCAAGCCCCCCAGCTGGCTGGCAACACACCTGAGCCAGAATATGTATCTCATTATAGCTAACCAAGCAATTTTTAGCACTGGCATTTATTAACTTCCTCCCCTGACCCTAAATTCATTCCCACAGCAGTCTTCATTTTGAAAATCCTCCAGACACCTGCTTTAGTCACTGCCAGAACAGAGACTTTGAGTGATTTCATGATCTCTTTCACACATCCATACAGTCTGTGGGAGACGTGCTAAAAGTGACCCCTACTTATCAACATGCCTTTAATTTAGAAGAAGTAAAGGTTCACTAGCATTTCTGTTTTATTTGTTTGCTTATCTATCAAGCGTGGGGATTCTGAGAGTTCTAAATTCTGTATCTAAAACATCGAATTCACACTTGCTGAATGTTCTACAAGTTCACACTTCCCATCCTAAAGAATCCCGTAACACAAATAAAATACAGTTGCATTACCACAAATACTGGGGTTTGTGTTTAATAGAAAGAGAAGCAATTTTATAACAGTGTAGGATAGATTATTCCTAATTCCTCAATATCTATTTCTAAATTACAATTGCTTTCACATGTATAAAACAATAGGGGAAGACATAGGATTCAGCCAACCTATCAAGTAGAGAAATTCCTGAAATATGGAACATGATTTATTCACTCCCGCTGTAATGAAGGGTACATTGGGACAAAAGATGGTTTTCCAGGGCTACAAACTGTCTGGCCATTTGCTGCGGGAGATTAAGCCCTCTTGCTTTCAGCCAATGGCTTCTAAGATACCCGCCCAATGTGGGGCGTGGTTTTCATTTTTAAAAAAAAGCCGGAGACACTCTCTGGGCTAACTTGCTTCCGGCTTTCATGCTGACTGCTAGACTCGCTTTCCTGTTTGCAACCAGAGGAACGTGGCTTGGGACATTGATCTGTAAGTTTTATCCCCTCCAATAAACTACCCCTTTTTTAATCAAATTGGTGTAATATTGTCCTGCAACAATAGCCATTCATAAACACACAGATATTAAAACCTTTGCTCTGAAATGAATACACTCTTACATAGACTCTAATCCTCAGAATAAGATTAACAAAAAGATGTGTGGTCAAAACTTTTCAGTATTAAGATTTGGGTCTTAATTTACCAGGCCACAAAAACCAAGTTAATCACATCTAAATATTTCAGAGTTATCGTAGCACTCTGAAGTATCATGTAGAGAAAGTGTGCACGTTTAAAGAATCTGCTACCTGCAGGAACTTGCCTGAATCTAGTAAAAATGTATCCGGACAAAACCAATGTTTACTGCTCTCACAGGTTTGGAGTCTGCATGAGTACAGTAAGGGAGAAGTATGCACTGTGGAATGAGTGATCCATCACTCCCCGTGCTGTGCATAGATTCTGCACAGCAAGAATGGTGCAAATTCCATCTGTGCAGACAGAGAAAGAGGCACCAGACAAATATCAGACTGAGAATACTGGGATTTGGCATGTTCTTGTTCAAGTCATGATCTCACAGCTCTGCATTCTGTTCTGTGCTATTAGAGGAATATTCAAATAAGTGGGCAAATGATCAGTAATTAAGATGGTTTCCGATGTAATAGGCATTGTTAAGGCAGAGTGCTAAAGCCAACGGATCAGTGTGACACGGTTGGTGTGCCTTAACGTGAACAGTCACCCTTTAGGACCCTATGACCAACGAGAGGAGACAACAAAAACCCTGCTTCACCTCCGCAAGTCACTGCTGCCTATCCCACTGCGGAGGGGGAAACTGGCTTTCTTTGCATCTGAAACTTGTATACTTTTTACTTCTGCCTCCCTCAGGAAAGAGCCAAATATCCCTCACTTTAGATAGGTGTTGACTGTGTGTATTACAAAGGACGGGGCCTCAAATGGAATAACTGAATGACATTGTTAGCTTTAATGTTTTCTAATTCTTTGAAGGACATACACCATCCATTGTTTTGTGTTCACTACGTGAATCTCTATTTCAAATGAGGAATGTCTTTGTTTCTTCTTCCACTATTAGCCATCCAAACTTTTCTCCATCCTTTTGACACTCTCTGTGTTTACTAGGGACTGTTATTCTTTCCTCTCTGATCTCTTTATCTACTTTTTGGAAACTTCTAAGATGGTTTTGGGGGGGGGGTTTAGCAGATACTGGAGTCTAGACTCTTCATCCTCATACCCACCACCTGAAGTAACTTATGAGTTTCATGTCCAACCCACCACAATAATCATCCCAAATTAACCCCTTGACGCCATCCCTGCTCTCCTATAATCAAATCTTTTACAGAACAACAGCAGAAGGTTTAAGGAGCTTGGTGCTACATGTCCTTTGTGGACTGAAAACCTTTAGTGAGTGTTAGCGTACACAAAATAAAATCTGGTCTTCTAAAAAGCCTGCACGGCCCCAGACAGATGAGAAGTGTAAGACAATGGTGAGGGCTGTGCCTGATGCCTTCCCTTCCCCATTCCCTCCCTCTAACACTTACTGGACGTGGAAAGCAATTGCTCTGCTTGGTGCTTCAGTTTCCTCTTTATAGCACACGGGTAATGGATGTTTTGGTTAATCAATGTTAAGCACTTAAAATAGCTTCCAGCTCCCAGTGAATCCTGCCTACGTGACTAGTGCTGCTTCTATTTATGTAAGCTGATCTCTGCTTATCTCTCTGCCTATGTCTCCTACTTTTCTTTTGATCGCTACTGTCCGACAAGAGTGGTTTTCCTGCTACTTGAACAAGTTTATCTTTCTTAACTGAAAGGCAGATCTCAGGAAGTTGACAACTCTTCACTCGTATCTATCTCCGTTTGCATGGAGACCTGCCCTACTTCCCTCAACCGAAGCCGTTCACTGGGATGCCTTTCTGCTTTATTTCCGCCATCAGGAAATATCTAGGATGGTTATTTGTTTGTTTTTTTTTCCATTACATAGAAAACAAAATTCACAATATCCACTGACATATCTGCGGACACCCAGAATAATACCTGATACAGAGAAGGAATTAAAAAAATATTGACAGATGATAGAAGGAGGGGTTGGAGAGTGGATGAATGGATGGATGGGTTGATGGCTAAATGGATTGGTGAATGGGTGGACGAGTGGATAAATGAACAAAGATGCTGAAGCCTTCAGTCCTGAAGAATAAATTAAATTATAACTAAAAAGAACCACAGAGGAAGTGTCAGACAAAAGGAATCACGTGTGAGAAGGAGGAAAGACAAGTTTGTGAAAAGGCGAATTATTTCAGAAAGTCTGGAGCACGGGTGTGCAGAAGTAGCAGCAGCGCATGCAGAGTCCACAAAGCAGAAGCAGGTCAGTGACGCTCACCGCAGGCTCTTTCAGTTCTCCCTGCTGTCTCCTTGGCTACACTAGAAACTAAAGTAGGAATCACAGGATCCTCACTGAATAGCCATGAAAGTGAGAGCTGGGAAAGACAGTGCATGTGTGCCCACTTACCTTTCCTAGGCAAAGACAAAGGGAGATGGTTACAAATACTTGCTGGCAGCATCTTTTAATTTTCCTAACTTAAAATTCTAGACTCCCAGATTTAACTTGGTTGGTATAAGAAAGTCTTTAAGGAGCAGTACAGAAGAAATTAGAATTTTAAATGTTCTCAATGCTCTAAAAGAGCCCTTTTACACAGTTCAACTTTGGAGGCCAGACATGGTAACACATATTAGTAACCTATCATTTGTAAGGCTCAAGTAGGAGAACCATGAGTCTGAGGCTAGCTGGACTACCTAATGAGAGACTATCTCAAAAAAAAAAAAACAAAACAAAACAGAAAAACAAACATATAAACCAAATGGGCCTTGGGTTACCAAAAGTTTCACTCACAAGAGTTTGTTATTTCACTGTTTGGTTTACTGAAATATGCCCCATCCAGAAATACTTCAAGTACAGATGTTAAGCAATGCATAGATATTTTTTTTTAAAAAATGATCCTTCATTGTAGTGACTCCATCTTGTAATTCCATTCCCCGGTGCTTTTCCACATCTTAATAAAGAAGATGTTATTCTACTTACCTTTATGTAGTGCATGGGTTATTAATAAGGCTGAACACATCCATAAGACGCTTTTCATATTTATCAACATCTTGTCCTAGAAATGAAGAACAACAAATTATACCGCAAGTATTTATGGTGGTGGCTGGCCGTAAATCACATGTTCATAAGGAACTGGGTGCAATAAAAGAGGCAGTTCTCCGTGGAGTGTAGAAACGGGAGGCTTGTCATGGACGACAGCACAGCATTGTAAGTAATACTTGGAGTCACACTTGGGACAATAGTTACCAAAATAATTCCAAGCCCTAATGAGGGGACTTATAATACTGGGCTTACAGGGGATGGCCACAGCTGGGAGGGCACAGGAAGGACACTAGGAATAACAGCCTAGGTAAACAAAGGGGAGAGGTGAGGAACGTGAATGTAGATGGAAGGAGAAGATGATGAAGGTGATGGAGAGGAGGAGCGGCAAGCCCAGGCATCTAGTGGGAGGTGGCTCCAGCAGATGCTATCACCAGCCGGAATAAGGCCTTCCGAAGGTCTGTGTTATACCTGAAGCCCAAACAGCGCCGACCGTCCGGCTGGCTGACCAACCAAAATAAATGTATCCCAAAGAGCTGCTAATGACAAAAGGGACCAGTTTCAAAGCACTCTCAACAGCCTTCGAGTCTCAAGAGTAAACAACGAAAGAAGATATTTCTTCACTGAAAGTCAGAAAAAATGACCTTGGCTTAGCTACTAATTTACTGTACGCGTTGGGAAAGACATTTTGCAGTCGGAGTCACAAAATGGCCCCTTCCACATCTGGATTTACAGAAACCGGCCTAGGAAGGATAAGCACCAGGGCTGAGGATTGTTAGTGTCTCCATTGAAGTATCGTTCAAAGACCCATATTTGGAAAGTTTGGAGTTGGAGAAACTTACATAGATGGTACCTAATGGGAGTTCTCAGGTCATCAATGTGGTGTCCTCAAAGGGAATGTGGGCTGTGGCTGTCTTCCTCTCTGTTTGTTTGCCCATTGGCATCATATGAGCAGCCCATTGCACCACATGCTCTCAGGCATGACACGCTACCTGGCCACAGGCCCTCACCCAAGGCCAATCAATCATGCACTTCATCTTCCAAAACTGTAGAGCAAAGGAACCTCTTTCTGTATACGTAAGTTGATTGTCTAAGCTTTTGTTATAGTCTTAGACTCACAGGCATATTATTGTTTGAAAATATTCAGGAACACTTTGTTACATACAGTCAAAGATATCTTCACTGGCTCATATGTAAGTTGGTACCCAATTGAACTCCCTTCGCCTTCCTTAGAAAACAAATTCTGTATTACCTAGGAAACCTGGACTGAAATAAGTAAATGATGAAAGATTCCAAGTCCAGTTTGTGCTCAAATATATTTTTAATACTATGTGACAGATACTTTTCTTTAATAATATTCTGCATCTGATATTGTTTTATAAATCTTAAAACACTACAACTAAACTAAATGAAACTGTAAAAATGCTTAGCTTATGGGCTTATGGCTTTACCTGTGTCTTGATGGCCTGACAGTGTTTAAGAAATAAGAGATACTAATTTCACAGGCAAGATGAGCATTTATGTCATAAAATCATATTAAATATAAATATATGCAACCCCTGAATATTAATTTAATCCAGATAGAAAGCCTTTTTTAAAATCATACTTCTAAATAATACTTTGTTTCTTTAAAGAAAAATTAGTCTCTTCCTGTTTTAGATTTAAGGAAATCTTTATAAAGTACTTTTTAACGTTTGAGCTCCACTGTTAAAGTGTCTTAAATTCAAACTCTGAATTTTCTACTTAAAGTCTCAGATTATAAGGAAATAGGTATGCCAGTCTAAAGTTTACTTCTCTAGTTATTTAATTCTAAGCTTGCAAATTAATGTGCACTCTAGAAATGATTGAAAGACCTGAAAATATTGCACATGAAATATGCTTGTTCATATCTAACATAGTCAGGACTTAGTGATTATTATCAAAACCAGTAACTCAAGCTTTCTATAGATGCTCTAATTCTTACTTTGGGTCACTAATAATAAAAGATTTACTTTGGGTCACTTTATGTTTATAATAAACTGCCATCGCTTATCGTTGGCTTTAATTATTACTTTGAAGTATATTTTCCTGGCCAGAGAGGTTGCTCAGTGGGTAAAGGCGCCTGCTCTGAAGCCTGATGACCTGAATTTGGCTCCTAGGAACTACTTGGTCAGAGAGAACTGACTCTTCAAGTTGTCCTCTGAGTTCTACATGCTCACTGTGGAACATCTGCCAATACCCAAATACCCGTAAAGAACACATAAATGTAGCAAAATATGTTTTATATTCACAGACTTACTTACTAATTCCCACAATATTCTATAGTTCTAGGTTCAATACCCCTTGAAGAGGGTTAGTAGGCCAAATGTGTAATCAATATTTCCACTTTGAAGAACCAGTAGTCCTTCTGAATATAAATGTGTATGTAGGACTAATGGAGATTTGAAACACATATAAAACTGTCTAAATGAATATTAATAATACCTAATAAAATATTGGACACATCAATATTCAGACAGTCAAATCTTGTAAAACCAAAGGAAAATGATAAGAGCTTGATTCTAGAACATAACCTCCACATTCTTACTTCCTGCCCAGGACAAACGCCAAAACACCTCTTTATATACCAACCTTAATCCTTATAAACAGGTGTACCTTTTTTCTAAATTAAAGAGAAAAAGCTTCATATCTACAGCAAGTCTTCTCACCTGCCCAGAGACTATTATTAAACCTAAATTTGAAGAATAAAATCAGTGCATTAAAAACATAGAGGTGAGATACATTTGGAATGCACTGGTATTAAATGACCAAAAATGTGCTTGAATAAATTGCTCCAAAACAAATATGAGAGCTCTCAAACTAAATCCCAGGTCTCCCACTCAGTGGAAAATGAGCCAGAAGATCCGCATTCTGAGAGGTCTGTATTCTGCTTGTCCAGTCACCCACCAGCAGTAAGCACACAACGGCCTCCCACCTTGAGTTGTGTGCTGGAGGTCACGGGTGCTTGAGCTAGCCTCTTCTCTGTCAACACTCATACCTGCCCTTGTCAGCACGTTTGCCACACTCAAACTGAAGGGTAGCCAGCCATGGCTTTGGTAACTGTGTCAGAGAGCCGCTCCTGATTTGGGGTGTCTCAGATCTGTACATCTATTGTCCCATCAGCAGCATAAGTAAACATATATTTCCCTTTTCTGTCTCAGTTTTGTGAGACCGACACCTGTGTCTTTAAATAAGCTCTACCACGTTTCTTCTGCATCTGAGCCTACTGAATGAGAAAACTGACTCTGTTTCCAGCACGCCTCCAACTCCCATTTCTATTCTTCTGCTCCAGAATCTGTCTGTCTCCTAAGTGTGCTCTGTCAGTGATAACAAATCTCTGTACGTGGAAAGACTGAGGAGATAAGCCCGCTAGTAGTCTCTATATTTAGTCATATATTTCGGTAAAGTCAAAAATAGGAAAAAGCCATTGAACCCTCAAGGTCCAGCTGACTGCAGCTGTTTAGTTGCCTGGGAAACAAAAGACAAGGTCAACGGAACTTGTATCCCTGCGAAATGTTTGCAGAGAAGAGGGGCACCTCACACCAGGAATTGACTGCCAGGGCTCTATTAATCAGATATTTAGTATTCTCCCTCATTCCTAGGAAAGTCTAGATGAGGGAAGGTAACCTAAGGACAAAGACACAATGGTTCCATCTATCATCCTGCCAAAGACTTCTTCTGGGCCACTAGTTGTCTTGGATACCTCAGTTACAAATTAGATATCCTAAGCATTACACGTTATACTACAGTGCTTCATTATCTCAGGAAGAATCTCCAGGAGATGCTCCTGGTTTGTATTTCCCAGGATTAACTGGACCACAGGACTCTGTCACAGCCGACATCTAGACTCCTGGACCTAGACTCAGTTTAGACATGCTCTGTTCTCACTAACACATGACATTGCTTTTCTTATGTACTTGGGAATTATCTTCCTCTTTTATCCAACACAGAAACCTTAAGAGAAAACCTCTAACATTTTTTTCACTTCTAGTTTTACAATACCTAGGACGATCAGTAACTGCTGGTTTTAAAATGATGACTATGTACTTACTTCATGTCACTAAATACATTCTCTCTACCCTGTCCCCTTTTATTCTCTTCTATTAAAAACACATTTCCAATCCAAAACAATACAATTTTCCATGGTATAGTAGAAATGTTTACTCAGCAAGTTCCTTGGGATGAATCCTTAGGATGGTTCAAAGCTTTTACTATTTTTTAAAAAATTATGCTTCAAGTCAGGTGTGGTCACTCACACCTTTAATGCCAGCTCT
>JAQHUG010000056.1:2061401-2072842 GCA_028555095.1 Dicrostonyx torquatus | reverse complement strand
TATGTATGTTGTTGCTGTTTTAGTGACTTTTTAAAAAAGATTTATTTACTTTGTTTTATGTATATGAATGTTTTGCCTGTATGTATGCATGGGCACCATGGGTATGCCTGGTGCTCATGGAGGCCAAGAGAGGGCATCTGATACCCTGTAATTGACTTACAGATAGCTGTGAACCACCCAGTTGGGAACTGAACCGAGGTCTTCTGCAAGAACAAGTGCCCTTAACCACTGAGCCATTTCGCCAGCCCTTTTTGACTAATTTTTTAACTACTAATGAAGCTGAACAAATTTTCTCACAGGATTCAAAAACATATTTTTTGCGACACTACCAGGCTGTAATTTTGCCCAGTTTTTTTTTTTTGCTAAATTCAAGATTTGTTTTAATAGGCAGAATGCATCAGTATCTCTCACTTAAGAAGTTTTCTATATCTCAAAGATTTTTCATAGGTATTTGGTATTTTAAACGTTGTAACTTTATCCATTTAATAAATGATGACGCTGAAGATTCCGCAGTTCCATTTAACTTGGTTTCCCAGCTAGAGCATCCAACACAAGCTTTCTGATTACCAAGTCCAGTGGTCACTCCATTCTTTCTCAGGTCAGGTTGAAGCAATGACTTAATGGTAAAAAAGACTGTAATTTACAACTTATCACTTCTGTGCTTACTATGAAATGAGTAATTTATGCTTTAAAATATTTATTTTATCTTTAAAGTGTGTGTGTGTGTGTGTGTGCATGGATGTGAATACACGCTTGTGTGACTGTGTGTGTGTGTGCATAGATGTGAATACACACTTGTGTGACTCTGTGTGTGTGTGCATGTTAGTGCAGGTGCCTTCAGAGACCAGAGGTGTCGGCTCTCTCTGCATCTGGATTAAAAGTGATTGTGACAGCCTGACATGAAGCCAAACTCCAGTCCTCTGCTAGGGAAGTGCACACTGCCTCACGCACTCCACTGAGGCTCTCTCCTGAAAGTAGGTGATTTTGGCAAGCAGTCTATATCTGTACCTTTCTGTGTATGACAGACCGATCAAAAGAGTTTAGGATATGTAATTAGCAAACACTTTTAACAAAGAGCCTATGAGCAGACCACTGGAGACAACTACCCAGTCACATCCAGTCCTAAGAACGTTACATCAGATCAGATTTTTGGATCCTAGATGCATTTACAGATCTTCATGTCTACCAAGTCTAGATTATAAGAAGAAACTGACTAGTCTTCACTAATCCAATCAGAACTTGGGCGAACATGTCTTTACTTTCCCTTCTTCTGACTCCAAACTGTATGCAACAGGTAGCATATTTTCCATACTAGGGCAAGAAACCTCTAACAATGAGTGTTCACCTGTCTCCTCACTGATGTCTCTGGGCAAGGGAGAGGGGGAGTTTTATAAACCCACTTAGCATAGGCATTCATTCTTAGGCTACAAAGCACTAAGAAATTCTGTGCTTCTCAGAGCCATAACCCATCTGAAATGTAGTCAAGGGATGTTTGACCAAGAATAAAGTCAACAAAAATGTTTAAATTCCAACCAGAAGAAGAGAGAGAGAGAGAGATTAAGTATACGACTGTGGAAGAGGGAGTCAGTTGGTCTTTGTGCTTTCTGGGGCTCCAGGATGTCCTATTACTGACCAATCATTAACCTGAGAGTGTTTAAGCGTAGCCCTGTAAGGAGAGACTGAACAATGGGTGCATCCTCCACAGTAATCATACTCAGTTTTGAGTTAGCTTTTTATATCCTTTCCAAACAGCAAGTTACTCCAATATAGATGGAGGTAACTAGGAGTACCAGGAGGATTGCCCTCCAACTTGCAAAAGCAAAGAGGCGGAGACCTGATCATAACCACCCATAAACCCAAGGAAATTCTTTTCAAACTTCCTTTTTTTTTAAAGAAAGAACTAAGACTTATGAAGAGGCTTATTTTTTATTTTAAACCACCGAGGAAAAACCAAACTTTGAACTCGTACATCAATTCAAAGTGATGGTCTTGAATCCCATCCCCTTTTCCACCGCCCACAGGAAGATTAAGGACTGTGGACTTCCTGCTGGAGGAAGTAATTGCTCAATTGCTCCAGAGTCCACTGGAACCCTTTGCAGCATCAGTAGGGACACGCAGATGCAATTTGTCAAATATCCCTTTCTTACTTTGTGCTCAGATTCTTTGAGACCCCCCTCCTTGCTATATTGCTCTTACAATGGGAACCCACTCCACCTCAGAAAACTAGCTGATGCTTCCTTTGTTGTTTTCCTATTAAAAATCAAAGTATTCCGTTACAGCACGCTGTGTATTTCCTGAGTTGAACACAGTTGCCAAGCAGTACTAATGGTCCAATTACAAACACAATTTAAGCTGAGAGAGTGGACCACTGAAACCTAGCTCTTCCCAATTAGATGCTAGAGAATTTAAAGTGAAAATCTTTGTAGCAGCGTCCAGTCCATATCGCCACACCCACCTCACATCCCCCCACCCCACCCCAAGTCTTTTATCAACCGTTTAGCCAACTTGTGGGACACACCTACCCCCTGCCCACACTAAGGGTCCTGATTAATACTCAATTACACCAGCATTAATTTTGTCCATGGCTAAAAGTGGTCGTTAGGCAAATGTGAATGTGTTTAAAAACGAATGCACGGGACAGTCACAAACTTGTCTGATTTTCATGCCAGGAGCTGACTAAGAGTAAACCTTCCTTTCTCCTTTTAAAGTAAAAACCCTGAACCTTGCATGTCACTCTCAAGAAGCAGGAGGGGAAAAAAAGACTGTTTTAAAGGCTTTTAATATGAGCGTCTAGTGCCATCTGAGCAGAAGTTGGGTCCGCTCCAGCTTCAGCGAGCCTCAGGAGTTCTAGGAGGCACGCCAGCCAAGGCCCCACCCGGTTTCAGCCCAGCCCCGCCCCAGTTGGCCACAGCCGCTGGAGACCTAGGCTGAGCGGATTGCCGGAGCAGCTGTGCAGCTGTCTCGGAGCCCAGGAAGTCACACCCGTCTCGCGCCCTTAACTGAAGCTCCAGCCCACGTGGCGGATGGCGAACCCCCCACCCCACCCCGCCGCCGCGGAAGGGAGTACCTAGGAGGATCCCTCCCCAAAAGCAAGATGAGCTCTGGTAGGCGGGGCGGGACCACCTCTGCTTGTGTAGTCCCTTCCCAGGCCAGAAGCAGGCAAAGATGCGCTTGTTATCGCCTTGAACAGAATGGGCACGAAATTGAGACCAGTATTTCGAAACCAGTCCTTCAGGCGTCTTCTTTCCTTTCTTTTTCCTCCTACCCACCATTGTCCTCATTCCTTCACTATCTTTTCCACTCCTTTCTCTTGCTTCTGGGCGCCGTCTTCCTAGTTTCCACGTGCAACGCGTGTCCCGGTGTGAAGGAAGTTAAATTGGATTGGGGGGCATTCTTCCGCAAGAACCCGGAGCACCGTCCTAGCTTTGTGTTCAAGGACCTTAGCTAAATTTGCCAAAGCGAGTATCTGTATTACTTCTCTTAAAGATGAGCAAATTGCATGTCAAAAGACCTCAAACCTGGCTCAGTTGCCAGCCTTGTGTGTGTGCCCACCCAGCTGCAGGCGCCGCCCAGAGCGCCGCGGGAAGCCAGGGGGGACCGAAGAAAAGGAGGCCCTGCTCTAGGGACGGCCACATTTCCTTCTTTCCTTCTCCTCCAAACCCCAAGATTTACGTCCCAGATTCTGAAGTGGGAAACTATTAAAAGGGAACCGGGGTCTTCTCTCTTTGAACCCAAGGATGAGAAAGCGGTTTACTGGCCTTCTTTTTCTCCGCTTGTGCTAAATTCCTCCATCAGGGGGAGCTCAAACCTACTACAAAACTCCCTATTCCTAGACATCTGGGTTCTGCGAGTCTGAAAGACCCAACTGCAAGCGGATCTTAAGGAGCGCACCGCCCCCTTGCTCCTCCCTCTGGGCCTGCCTCCTCGGACAGAGAAGGAAGGGATTTCACACTAGCCATTCATTTGTCAGCCATGGGGGAGGGGACGCAAAAAGCAGAGAGGAGGCAGAGAGGGGTGAGAGAGAAGGCAGAGAAGATGGAGACAGAGAAGGAGACACAAAGATGAGGGGGACACAGATAGCGAGCTTTACTCGAGGCGGCACAGCATTGCAGCCTGGCGGGGGGTAGGGCGGCTCTCTTCCCCTTTCTGCAGGATCCCAAGAACACGCAGGACATGCGGAGGCGTACTTAGTTGGATTCGAGAGTAAATAGTTTAGACTATGACATTATTTTCTCACCCCTATTTCTTCAGTCTACCCCCTGACCGCTCCACGCCCATTGACACAGAGAACAAGCCGGGACAGCCGGGATGTCCCCCGGTCTGCAGGCACCACCGAAGTCTCTGCAAATGCCCACGCCTACTCAGGGCGATGGGACTCTCTCGACCAAAACGTCCCCGGGGACTCCCAGCACGGGCTCTCCGCAACCACTCTACCAGCGGGTAAAGTTGCTCAACAGAAGTGGAGAAATGAAAGCAGAGCTGGTGAAGATACATAGCAGGAACAGAGGACCTCTGTAATCCAGGCGAGAGGACTGGACCAATTGGTCCCTAACTCGGATCTCTGCGCCACCTTTGTCTGGAGAGAGCTCCGGGTCCGGGTTTGCTACGAAAGATGAGGGCGACAAGTTCCCGTTTCGCTTTCCAGGGCGAGGGAGAAAAATAGTGCACATCTCTCTGGTTCACGGCAAGCTTTCCCGCCCAGGAGCCTCCCAGACCTCCACGGTGTTCCAACAACCCCACCCCCAACCACAGCTCCTTCCCTCCGGCTCCGGCGCACCACGCGCAGGACAAAAGAACACAGGGGCAACGTGAGAGAGCTTTGACAGCCCCCAAGTCATCAAAGAAACGCAACCCCAGTACCCTGCCCAGCCCCTGCCAGAAAGCTTTCCATATTGCCTGTGTGGGGACCGAGGGCAGGGAGGGGTCATGTCCGCGCAGGTCCAAGGTAGTTAAAGTACCCCGCTGTCTAGTCGGGATCAGCCCCAGGGGTGGCTTTCCAGGAACAGAGGTACTGACCACACACCAGGAACCCGGAAACCAGGTGGTCTGCCCTAAGGTGTTTTCAGGGACCCGTATTTTGGGCAAGTTTGGGGACTCCCCATTCAAAGTTTTGCCTCAATCAGTTTAAAGACAACAACAAAAAAATCAAGGTGTGAGGAGTCCCTCCTATTCTTCCAGTTCAAGATAGTGTGACTTTTCTAGGGTTTCTCTACAAAACCCCGTCCCCCCTATTCCGTCCGTCCTTTTCCTCTACCCCACCCCGGGCTTCTTTGTCTACATCTTTTTCAGCACCAAGGTCTGACTGAATGCCTCTTTAACAAGCCTCTTCAAAGTTACCTGCATGTTTTAAACTGAGCACATTGTCTTAACTTCGCCTTACGTATAGTCCTCTTGGGTTTAATTAAAGCCCTGTTCCAATTGCAGTGTACCATTTCCCCCCCGCAAGTAAGCTCGGCGATTTTCTTTTCCCAACAAGTTTTACCCCCTTTCTTTTAAATTGGGGAACAAAAGAAACGTGATTACCTTGAAAGACGCCTTACTGCAGTTTAGGGGGAAAATTCACTGCTGAGCTGTGAGGATGGGCTCCACGTTGCCCCGGCAGATCACATAGGAAGCGCGGTGGACTGGGGAAGGATGTGGCGAGTGCGGAACGGAGCAGAAGATGAGGGAGGATGCGCTGCTCTCAGGCGCAGATCCCGGTCCCAGCGCCTGTTCACAGCACCTACTGCTCACTGCCGCTGCGCCCGCGCGCCTTGAGTTCTTCCCCCAGAAAGGCTCGGGGCAGCTCGCCTGCAAGTTCAAATGCGGGTTGTGACACCCATCGTCATTATATCACTGTACCGTCAGCACCGAGGAGGAGACTCAGCGAGAAGGAGGAGGGAGAGGAGGAGGGTTCATTCACAGGCTCCAGAAGCGCTCGGCAGCTTCAGCCACTCCAAAGAGCCCAGGCTTGGAAACAGGCGGAGGGGCGGAAAGGAGCTCCCAGCGCCCTCCGAGGGACCGCCTGCCTCTCTCGCCAGGCACTCCCACCTCTCAGTCGTTCTTCCCGACAAGAAGTACCAATCGGCTGGAGAGGGGGGAGAAGGGGGAGTGCGCTCCTCATTCAGGGACGCTGTGCCACCTCACTGTGCGCTCTCAAACAACTGCGTTCCCACCGTCCCCCACTCCCCAACCCCCTTCCCCGCCCTGTGCTGCCACTTCTGAATTAGGGGAAAGGAGTCCCCAAGCCCTGGTGGGGCAGGCAAGCCCGGAGCAATTAAGTGTGGTCAGTTCTTAGGGGCGGACAGGACTATAAAACTAGCGAAGAACTTGCTTATAATGTGTTTATGCTCCCACAGAGCTTGCCTGTCCCATCTGAAGAGGTGTCAGGCTCAAGGCTTCTGCCAACCTGAAAGAGATACTGAGAAAGTGAGACCCTGAGCTCCAGAGAGACTGTAAGCAGTCGCTGCCGCTCTCCCTAGGGAACTGCCCAATGGGGAGCCCGCGGCATCAGGCAGTACACAAAGACCCTGGCAATAAAGGGCTGGACAGGAAATCCCCCAGGCAATCCCTTGTCCCATTCAAAGAGAATCCTTTCTCTGACATAAATCCGCATCTTTACTTAAATGTACTCTGCTTTCTTCCTTTCCTCTGTCTTTACAGGACCCCTTGGAGAATTTTCTGCCTGAACACAGATTCCTTGGACTTAGCAGTCCTTCCATGTTGTCAGGAAACGGAATCTTTTATGTTTGTATTTTTTTTCTTATTCTGGTTTAGTCAGCGATGTAAACACCAATATAGGGAAGCGCACCCTTCACTGAATCACAAAAGACTTCCATTAGGACCTTAAAGAGCAAGGGGTCAACCAGTTAACACAAAGGAGTTCTGTCCCTCCGAGAAGGACTTTGAATTTTCCGTTACTTTGAAGTCTAGTATGATTTTATGCGGTGGGTACAGAGTAAGTTTGCAAGACATATCGAGGTAACTCTAGGGGTACTGAAACAATTACCAACTTCTCCTCCTACACCAATATGGAAATATCCTTGTAATAACTGGCTCTGGATGTTTTGCTTAGAAAATTGCATCAAGCACAGGACTTCAGAAACGGTGGTGATTAATGCACAAAGTTTGTCTTCATTCTGGATTTCTTTAATTAGATTGGCCACATCTCACGGTTCTAAATGTGTAACACAGACTCCTCAGAATGCGGACTCCTTCTCTACAGTTTGGAGATTCAATATGATCGTGGATTTTTCAGTGATAAACGTGGCAGATTTATCAGTACGATCTCATCCTCAAATGTTTGTTTTTCATGTGTCCCTTTCTTTCTCACCCACAGCAGTGGGGGACTTAGCCATCCTATGGACCACTTGGACATCAGTTTGGCTGGCAGTGAGTTTTTTACCCTTCAGGCAATGGTTACACTACCACAGCTAAACTGAAATCTCATCCCATTTGTTGTTTCAATTGAAAGTCACGGCTTGGAATCAGACTTTAGGACTGCATTTAACACACAATCCCACCCAAAAAGTGACATACCAAAGTTACACAGTTACACCAGAGATGTTTTTTTTATCAGAATACAGCTCTGGAGTCAACATGAATTCATTCAAAATGAAGAAAAATAAAACATAATGAATTCTCATTGGAATTTATATTCCAGGCATTGGGGTAGATTTTTTTCTGAAATGCTTCAAGTTGTGTATCATCAATCTATTTCTTAAGTTTGAGGAAAACTAGTTTGAGTTTTACAGAGTTTAGGTGGTTTGCCTGAGGTTACTTTGTGACCGATCCTTAGCCTAAAACCTTATCATCTCTGTTACCCTACTCTCCCTTCTTAATACAGTTAAATAAACAATTCTGCTAAGACATGGAGCAGAAGCAAGCAACTGGTTAAGAGCTGATGTTCATTTCCCAGACATGCTAATGATCATTATTCGCTGCGAGCATCTTCTACAAACACTCATGATGGGACATCACAAAAAGTCATTGGTCGCATATGTTTTATCATAAGTGTTTAGGTGGGAAGCCCTACCACTGTCCATATATACCCCAAAAGGTTGAGATGTTGGGGATCTCCAGCTAGAGGCCCCATTCCACAGAATGGTCTCACTCCTTCCATTCCAAACCCCATCCCCGAGAAAGCCTGACAAAAGTCAGCCCCTCCCTGGGGCTGCTCAAGACCACACCTACAGGCTATAGAAGACCTAGTAACCATATTTGTCAGGTGGTTCCTCTCCTGTCCTTGCTTTGCTCTGTTCAAAACCTGAATATATCATTTCAGTTTGATTGGCTTATTACATCAGTGGCGGCAGATATCCAAAATCCGGGGATTCAATACTTATCAAAGTTTTACTTTATCTTGTCAAATGTTTTTCTTTAGCTGGTCAACATTTATAGTCCCTCAGATCATCAGCTGACACGTGATCTACAGGGCAAAGGTGCTCTCAGGCAATGTCAACTTACCAAGCTTTATGCTACGTGTCTTGCCACCTCTTTGCTCCCAAAATTACCACTTAGAAAACTATGTTGTCAGGTAACTAAAAGAAAACCATACATACCTTAATATCTACTTTCTTTCTCTGGGGGACAGAAACCCTGCTTCGCCTATCTAAAATAGCATTTTTTTAAAAAAAATAAGAAAAGCAAGGTATATTTGGGATAGTTTATAAACATACTGAACTTTGTGTTTTCTTTGTGCATGAGTCTGTCTATCTCTTTCTCTCTGTCTGTCTCTCGTGTGTGTGTGTGTGTGTGTGTGTGTGTGTGTGTGTGTGTGTGTGTGGTCAATATGTATGCTAGTGTTTCTCTGTGTGCATGTTTAAGTGAAGCCCAAACTTAAGTCACTCCCTATCTTTTTTTTTTTGACATGTCCTTTTTGTTTCTGCCTCCCAAGCACTGGGGTTACAGACACAAGCCATGACAAGCCATGTGCCCCTGCTCTTTTATGTAGGAGCCAGATAGCTGAACTCTGGTCCCCTTGCCTGTGCCCTGAGAACACTTCACTGTTTCAACCATCTCCCCAGCCCCTATGTGAGTCTTCTTAAAGGGTATCTTTATTTAAAGAAAACCAGATAGCAGTTATGTCTGATTCTCAAATATCTGATAAAATTAGCAGAACATTTAAAATGGAAAATATTATTTTACAAGTTTTAATACTAATAATATATTTATACAAATATTATACTCAAATCTATTAAAATGGTAACTAAAATCTCATTCATTGAGTGCCCCCTTGTACAGGAAATGTTGGGTATATAAACTCCAGGATCCCAGGCAGATAAAGCAAGACATTCATTTATATTGTTGGTATCTACAAGACATTAAGAGTTGAAGCACCGTGCCTCCTGCCTTGCCTCGGTCTAGTCTTAAGAACTTGGCTGAGCTGGGGGGCAATCACCCAAAGCTGGAAGAGCAGAAGGAAGGAGGTGGCAGGTGTGCCTCCGCGGAGTTCCATTATCTTCATTCACACTTCTTGCCAAGGTCTGTTAGGATCACATTTCTCTGTTTTCCTGTTGTTGATTGGGCAAAGTGCTTCTAGACATGACAGTATCTGTTGCTGGGCTCTGGATCAGGCTGTCCTATTCAAGTCCGGGGTGGGGGGAGGAAACAAAGAGTTCATGCTTCTGTGCCCCATCTGCTGATCTTAGGCACAGCCAGACAAAGTATACTGCGCTTGGATCCTTAAAGAAGACTGCAGACTAGAAAGCACCTCAAACAAATACACTGAGAAAGCAACCACAAGAAAACAATTTTTCAGAAACAACAGCAACAAAAAAGATTCCAAGTCTTTGTCTCCTCAGACTCCTAAAACCAGACATTTTCATAAAATATTTCTCTCACTAGATCGTTTGCCCTTAATCAGCCCTCCCCACATCACTTTTAATAGCATACATACATAAAAATCATAACGAGAGCTGTCACTTGGTATGGTGACTTTTAGAAGTAACGAAAATGTAAGAAAAGTTATTGTCTTACTTTCTGTGCAGGGCTGGATAGATTTCTCTAGAACTTAACTGGAAGGCCATCTACATCACAACAGAACTATGCAGGCCAAAGCCAAGTTCCAGCATGGACTGATGGGAGAGGCTGGGCTGCAGGCAGAGATGACTTCATTAGAGAGGAGAGTCTCTGAATCTGTCCACACAGCAGCCAAAAGGCCCAGCACATCTGCACTCACCCAGGGAGGCTGTCCCAGACAAAGCATCAAAAAACACTAGCCTTGTTACAAAGGAAAAGATCAAGCCCTTAAGAAGGCGGTCCAACTGAATGAAATCACAGCTAGTGTCTATCTTCCTCCCTCCTTACTCACTTCCTCGAACTCTTTCCCTTCCTCCCCAGTCCTCTGAAAAATATGGGTCAGTTTTCTGACTGAAGCAAAGATGAAGGGTTGGTTTCTGAACAGGAGGACGCCTTAGAGACTTTAGCTTCTATGAGGCAAGCAGAGAACAATGCAGAGGTTTACTGAGGAGGCAAAACTTTAACGATTACTGCTTGTTTTCAGTGGATTTCAGTCCCCAGTTATTTCCTTAGACCACAGAGGGACACAGAAACAAGGAGTGCAGTGAACACTACTGAACTGATAGTGCCACAAGAGCCCACTAGTGTGTCAGTGGTGAGCGAATCAGGAGGTAAAGCAGGAAACATCTCTACAGAGTGAGAGGGAAGTTCAGAGAACACCAGTGTGGGCCGCAGAGCAGGAGAGAAAGACAGCTATCACGTTTTTAATCTATTAATCAGCAGAATTGTAGAAGTAATTGAACGCCATGGACTTTAGGTTCTGAAATATGAAGTCACATTCTAACACACAAACAAATGGAAGTCTAATATTTGTTATAATAATTCAAGCAAACTGTAGAGTTGTATAAGACTGTGCAAATACTTGTCACTGACTGTTCATAATGCTCTTTTATTTGCTCAGTTTGGCAAATCATTGACAACTTTTAATGTGGTTTTGCACTAGAAAATAGTTTTCCTATTTCTGTTATGTGGTTAAGTCAGAGATAGATAGATATAGATAGATAGATAGATAGATAGATAGATAGATAGATAGATAGATAGATAGATGGATGGACGGAAAGATGGACAGACAGACAGATAGATGGATGGAGAAATAGATAGATAGACAGGTAGATAGATGGATGGATGGATGGATGGATGGATGGATGGATGGATGGATGGACAGATGGACAGACAGACAGATGGATGGAGAAATAGACAGGTAGATAGATGGATGGATGGACGGACGGATGGACAGATAGATGGACAGATGGATGGAGAGATAGATAGATAGATAGATAGATAGATAGATAGATAGATAGATAAATGGATGAATAGATGGATGGAGAGATAGATAGATAGACAGACAGATAGATAGAAAGATGGTACTCCATTGACTACACAGGGCTAGGGAAGAGTGGCTGCTGAAGACAACTATGTCCTTTATTGGAAACTGTCTTCCA
>JAQHUG010000056.1:2033639-2058021 GCA_028555095.1 Dicrostonyx torquatus | reverse complement strand
CCCAGCCATGCAACTGTCAACCACATTCAGAAGGACTAGTTTGGTCCTATGCTTGTTCCTTCCCAGTCCAGCTGGAGTTGGTGAGCTCCCATTAGCTCAGGTAAACTGTTTCAGGTGTCCCCATCATGGTGTTGACCTCTTTGCTCATATTCTCACTCCTACCACTCTTCAGCTGGAATTTGGGAGCTCAGAGGCAGAGACCATCTATGGATCTTTAGACCCCTGCAATTGGGCAGAACACACGATGATTGCAGAAGTGGGTGGGGAGGACTAACTCCCACCTCTTTTGGTTGGTTTGAATCAGAAGGAGAAAAGAGTCAATGGGGGCTGACTTTCCCCATTTTCTCTTTCACTTAGTCAGATTCTCACCCAAGAGAATGGTATCATACACAGCCCGAGGAACCACTTCTATTTTTGCTGTGTGTGTGTGAAGAGAGGCTATACCAATTGAGGTTATCCTATGCCCTGTGACATTTGTTAGATAACAGGGATGATGATAGTAATAAAAACATACTTTCTGCCTTGATAAGGGCTACAAACTTCAATCCAAAGTTAGTTTAAAAGATGAAGGAAGAGAGGTAAAGCACAGAACCATGAGAAGTGTGGTAAACTTCATAGTGCGAGCTGCCGTTGATGGGAGCCCTTGTTCCAGGACTTTAAGGTCTTAAAACATTAAGCAAATTAAATAAAATTAAAGTGTGGGATACCTAAGGAATGCCAGAGCTCAACCCCAAATTTAAATGACCCAGGGACAGGCAAGTGATAAGAAAACAAAGAGCAGAGTCATTTTATTCCCCTCCTGCAGTCTTTCCTTTTATTAGTCCCCATCTTTTTTCGTGATCAGTAAACATCTTTATCTCCAAGAGGATAGTATGTTCCACAGTGGTTTGGAAAAGAGAAAAAGCAGAGAGAGAGCAAGAGACAGACAGACAGACAGACACACACAGAGAGAGAGAGAGAGAGAGAGAGAGAGAGAGAGAGAGAGAGAGCTCAAACTAGAGACGACACCAGTGCATAATCTTTTCTGAAGAAACAAAAAAAAAAGGAAGATTCCCTAGGCCTGTCTAGAGCCCTCTCTTGGGGTCACATCAGCTCAGCCTTTGGTATCAGCATCTCTGTTTTATTTGAGCACTTACTCTGGAAGCCAAAAATCCTTGCCGTGAGGAGGCCAGCTTTGTAGCAGCCAAGTCACATTTGAGGTTGTATTTCTCTCTGGGAGTCCTCAGTAATAATACTGCTAACTCTGCACTTTCCATGTACAGTCTTAAGCAATAGGCTTTCCAGGATTTTAAATCCTGGAACAATTTTCTAATCATTATAAATAGAGACTGTCACATTATGGTGTAAATAAAACAGAAAAAAAACCCTTGATACACTCTGGGAAACATAATTATAGTTTCAGAGGGAAGGAAGAAGGAGAAAAACAGTTTTTAAGAATGCATGAACTTGGAGAATAAGCCAGAAAGTTTCTTATAATTAGACACTATTTCTTGAAATATGCAAAGATGTCTCACCAAGATTGAAAGTATGCATGTCAAATGCAGAAACTGAGACAGGACAGTATTAACCTGGAGACAGATGAGGCTGTGGGAACAGTAGGAAAGGACGAAGATGGGTATAAGATTATGCCGCTTAAAATCAGGTTATTTGACAAATTCTGCCCAGTAAGAACCCAGAAATGATGTTATTCCCAATCACTGACTGAACTAAGTTCTTGGGTGCATCATCATCACCAAGAGATTAGACGACCTCAATCTTGGGTAGATTTCAGAACTCTCTGTATACTTTTAACTAATAAATTATGTCTTTACATAGTTTAAGAAGACAACATCAAGCACCAGTCAAGGCTTTTTGTCTCTGAAGCTTCCAGGAACATGAAGCAGAATAGAAGGGACCCTAGTTGGCTCTGTTTGGGTCTTCCCTGCCTTCTCCACCCCCAGATGAGAAGCTGCAACCAGTGCGGACTGTCTTGGACCTCAGTTCTTTTGGTTTTCAAGCTCTCTGTCTCTCTCTTTCTCTCCCTCACCCCTCCTCTTTCCTTTATGGAAGAACAATTGGTAAATAAAAGATATTTTAGATATTCAAAATAGATGTTATGCTTTCATATAGGTTGTTGGATTATTATCCCATCAAACAGTGAATACAGTCGTCTGTAAGATCTACTTACTCTTGTTGGCTGCCATTACCATGTTCTAACAAGGCTTCTCAAGCACACTCCTTAGAAAGTTAGGATTCTGCACCTCTTGACCATTTCCCCTGTCCTGTGACTCTAGATAACAACCCTTCACCTCTCTGCTTCTCTGAATTCAACTTCTGTAGACTTCATGCATAGAGGAGCATGCTGCATTTGCCTTCCTATAGCTGGACAATTTTGGTTGGTCTAAAATCCTGTAGGCTCATCTGTGTTGTTATAAGTGGCATGATTTATAAATGTGTATATATGTGCAGATGTGTGGATATGTCTTCATTCATCTATTTATCAATTGAAACATTGGTTCTTTATCTTGGTTTTCATGAACAATGCTATCAGAAATATTGATGTATGGCTGGCTCTGTACCATCTGATTTCATTTTGATTGCAAATGCCTGAAAATAAAAGTCTTGGGTCAGAGCTACTCCTAATTTTTTTGAAAAAATTCCATACTGTTTCCATGATGGATCCATCAATCTGTATTTTCATAATGATGTGTGAAATATTCCATTTTCTATATTTCCTTTCTTCAAAATTATGATTTCTTTATTTCATTTTGTGTAGATGAACATTTGGCCTGGATGTAGGTGTGTGTACCGTGTGTGTGCCTCGTGTCAGTGGAGATCAGAAGGCATTGGCACCTCTGAATCTGGAGTCTTAGAGAGTCATGGGCCACCAAGTGGATGCTGGGAACTGAGCCAAGGTCCTCAGTCACAGCAACAAGTACTCATAACTGCTGAATCATCTCTTCAGATCCCATGTCCTCCTTTTTATATCTCTATATTGACTGTCTTGACAAGTGTGAAATGATATCATCATTTTGATTTTCGTTCCCTGATGAGTTGTGATGGAGCACTTTTTCTAATTTATTGCTCATTTTTGTGGCATTCTTGAGAAAATGTCTACTAAAGTCTTTTGCCTATTTTCATCCAGTTTATCATTTTTAAATGCTGATTGTATTTAGATATTGTATTAGCTATTTTGAATACCAGTCTTTCATCAGATTTTTTTTTACTACCATCTTTTTTACTGATGTTGTAGCCAATGTGGAACGCAATAGGGGAGTTTCTTGAAAAGTTAAATATTAAAACTTAAAAGTTAATTGTTTTACCCAAAAGAAATGAAAAGGTAAAAACTCGATCACAAACGTCTGCAGCAATATCACTTATAGTAAACAAAAACTAGAAACAACTCAAAGCCCATCAACCGACGAATGGATAAATAAGAGGCAATAGATAAGACAATCGAATATTATTTAGTGTCTAAAGGAAATGAAGTGCGAGTGTCCTCTGTATCATGCACGGACCTTGGAAATGCAGTAGGGGAAAGAAACCAGTTACAAAAGACAAAATCTTGAATGCTTTCATTTATATGACAAGAGGCATGCCAACACAAACAGAAACTGACTGGCTCATGCTGGGGGACAAAGGGCAGGCCAGAGCGATTGCTAAGGGCATGAGACTTCATTATGTGCTAAAGGACAGAATCTGTGTATTAGCAGCCATGGTTGCTTAATTCTGAGTTTACTAAAATTCATTTAATGATACAGTATAAATGATAAGTTGCACAGTACACGAATTACATTGCTTAATGGTATTACCAGAAGATGGAATGCATACTTTTGGAAAATGACCTGAGATACCTGTTAAAATTATGATATTAAACTCTTCTCCAGACCTAGTAAGTTAGAATACCTGTGAATGAATTATCCTATATTCAACACACATAAATTCATGGACGTCATTTCTTGCATGTGACATGTGTTGTATATACACTTGCATGCATGTTATTGCATGCATGGTTGCACATGTCGATGTGCATGCCCAGGTATGTGTATACATAGGAAGGTCAGAGGTTAATGTCAGTTGCTTCTCCCACTGCTCTTTTTATACTTTAAGGCTTCCCACTTGAAGGCAGGTTGGACCAATTCAACTAATCTGGCTGTCTGTTCTGGGATCTCCTGACCAACCTCCCAGCATTGGGCTTAAATGTATTTCACCACACCGACTGGTGTTTACTAAGTACTGGGGATCCAAATCTTAGCTCAGTCCTGACAGTTCTTCAGCAAGCCCTTTACTCTCCGTAGCCCAGGAATGGTTGCTATATGTATTACATTCGCTAGCCAACAACTAGTTTATCTAACAGGTGGGTTACACCTAATAGCTATTGTATTTCCTGCCACAGTTTTTCCCAGCTATAGGAATGGTTTGTAAAACGCAGCACTGAGGAATGGCTTGAATAAAAATAATTCCTTTCTTTGTGTTACTAAGGATAACTAGGTACAAGACTGTCTTCCAGCCTTCACATTGGAATGCCTGATGTCCTCTGTGACCAAAGTGTCCAGGAGGCTAAGTGTGTTCAGCACCTTTTCTCCTCTAAGTGCCTCCGACTTGACATGAGTTTACCAGAACATGAGCCACATGAGGCAGGGAGCATCTCTCCCTATGGAAGAGTCCCCCCTGCCAGAGATCGTTAGCTATTCTTCTCCAAATAGGCCATCCCTCCTTTTATCTCACACTGTGATCACAGTTCCTAGGAAAAATTCGCTATAATCTCTTAGAATCAGATAGGATTCTAGGCAGGCTAGAATGGCAGTATGGCCTCCTCTCTCCTTCGTCTACCCTGTTGCCTATGGTACATGGATGTGGCTTGAAACCCATTCGTGAGAGCACTTTGTCAGTGGCGTAAAAGGAAAGAGAAGACTCCCAGGTTCCTGATGCTCTGAGTCACCCATGTGAGGTTAGTCTATTCACAGGCAACTATTTAAATCGTGCCACAAGAAAGAAACGGAGTCACAGTCGGTGAATCCCTCAGGTTATAGTGGATACATCTAGATTCTAATGAAAGGGTTAAGCCACCACATACAGTTGTGCAGGCCAGGTAATTCTCACACTGCTCAGTTTGTAGATTCTCTGTGTGTATATGACCTCACAGAATCCTGTCCACGTCCCAGAACAGCACAGACGCCTCAAAGAGGTGTCACTCACCTGATGATAGTCTCAAAGGATTAAAATACGATTCTTTAATTTTAAAATGAGACAATACTATCTCAATATTCTTATGGAAAAGGTAAAAAAATATTTTTCAGAAACAAAAGAAATCTAAACCAACATGAATGTGAAAACAATTCTCGTGTTGTTTTTTTCAGCGTTCTGAGAGGCCAAAATAAAAGGCTGTATAGAAGGAGGATTGTAAGAGCTTACATGCAGGGCCATTCATCTGCACGCATTACAGTGGACACTGAGCATGTGTATTTCATATGTATGCCCCCAGCACAGTGACTGCATTCCTAAGATTGGTTTCTAATCGAAATTACTTGATTTGTGAACCAAATGTGTGGTTTGAGAATAGAAATTGGTATATTGTAACTCTACTGTTGGGGGGAGGTGTCCAATTTGACAGAAAAAGGAGTAAAGACTTTAAATATTAGATACTTGAACATCAATTGATTTTGAATGTCTAATTTGATTTTCTACAAAAATGCACTTTAATTGGTACACATATTGAGTGACCATTAAAATAATTTTCAGGTTGAGAAACAAGTTGAAATGATGTTTGATTTTTAATCAGCAAGGTGTATCGTAGCACCTGCTGTCTCATGAGAGTGTCAACATTTCATGCTTAAAGGAAGGCTGCCAATGCCCTGAACTTAGGTCCCAGTTGCACCAACACAGGGACGTACTAAGAGCAATTGCAAAGTGGGGTTTTAGCTTCCATAGACCCAAGAAATACTTCTCTCAAAATACCCTGGGTTCAGAGTTTCATTGCAAACATTTTTTTTTACATTGAGAAGCTAAAATTATTTTTCATTTGCGAAACGATATTCCACAGGAATTGTGAGTCTTTACAGTAAAAACGTTTTTAAGCCATTCAATTTCCCTACACATGTACACTAGCCCAGGCAAGCCTCTCTGCTACGATATCACATGTTGGATTACTGGTGCTATCATGTGCTTGGCTCAGCCATGCACTGGTATGAGTAAGATGATCTCCTATACTTGCAGGAGCTGGCAGAGCAGCTGGGAGACCGAGTGCTAGGGGAGAGGCCACTGCTGGGAGTTCTCAGGGGGAAGTAACCGTTAACCACAGTGCAATGATGATTTAACGACAACCATGACCTAAAATGCTGAAACATTTGCGGCCAGTTTTAGTTTCTAAATTGAATATAGTAGCTAACATTAGGGCTTTTAACAGGACGCTCTAATTGATTAAAGTAAATATACAAAACTGACATTGATTTCTCACTTCTGTTCCGGTTCTATCAGCTCATCCCAGGATCTCCTTCTTATCAAAACCAAAATTTTGTTTTTAGGGTTATGCTTGTCCAAAAAAAAAATTACAGAAGATGCTACTATCTCAGATGAGCTCCAAATCTCATTCACTTTCCAAACACGATTATGAGAGATGTGAACACGATAACAATAAAAACATGACTAATGGCTCTGCCTTGTTCAACACTTAACACAAGGCATGCATAATCTTCATGACAATCCTAAAATAGTAGTGGATGTAATTGTCCTGGTTTTACAGGGGGAGTAATTGACATTGAGAGAGGAAAGAAATGACCTCCTTCATCTGAGATTGGACTGATCCGCATGCCTACCGTCTATACCTTATATGTCTATACGCACATACATGTCTTAGACGTTATGATGAAGACGTTAGGAAGAGGGAGAGCAGAAGTGAAGTGATAGCAAGCAATTTCATCTATACTGTGAAAAAATATGCTTATAGTTTATTAAATATTCACATGCTCTCCCCCATCCTCAGAACACGGATGCCCTCCCGATCAAAGCATTGGACCTTTCCCAAGGGAAAGGTCACAGAGTCTTCAGAGTAAATGAAAGCTATTACTGTTTTCATGGGGTGTCACATCCTCAGCTGTTCCTCTCTGGGTGAAGCAGACCAGACAGCCCTGCTCTGTCCCTCTTCTAAGAAAAAAGAAAAAGGGCGGTTGGTGGCCTAACTACTTATCACATTCAAGAGGCCTCAGCCTGGTTGAGTGCCTTGTAAGTCCTTCCATCCAGGACACTCTGATAAACACTCTTCTGGGAAGATTTTGTTTGGATTTTGATAATTTGGCTCCTATGCCATTCAGTTATATGCATATTTTTTTTAAATTGCCTGATGTCTTGCTCCGTTGCTCTTACTCAATCAAATGCCGCTTTTTACACCGCCCCCCCCCTTCAGCATGCTTCAAAGTCGTACAGCAATGATAGCCCAGCCTTGGAATCAGTCCCCACAGATAGACGTGTTCTTGAAATAAGCACAGTAGGACTTTGTGTAAGGACTTTGTCCATGCTCTCAGACGCTTATCAGCACCGGAGGTAGTCAAAACAAACAGAAAGCGCAACCTCAAAATCTTCAGGAAACTCTACTGCCGAAGGCAAACAGACGCAGGCTGTGGGAGTTTCTCCAAAGTGCACGCTGTCTTTAGAAACTGGGTCAATGATCCATTGAGAGGATAGCTAAGAAACCCGTAAATATGGGGAGAAATATTAGCGGCTGAGACCTCCTTGCAAGCACCTGGGTAAGAGGGAGACTCCTCAAGAGGAATCAGCATTCAAGTTCTGGTATTTGACGCTCTCCTCCGCGTCTGTAGAGTTGGAGAGCCAGCAAGTAGTCCTGCGGCGAGTTTATGCACGCGTGAACCTGGCAGAGCACGCTTCGGAACCTCTGTTCTTTATTAAAGGAATGCCAAGGTGTGCTTTTGGCATGGAAACCTTCTTCCCACCAGAAGTCTAGTCCAGACTCAGAGCACTATCCCTTTGTCCATCCAGCACTCAGAGATGCGAGACCCACAGGATCCTGGGTCACACAGTAAAACTTCAAATGTGTCTGTTTCTGCTACCCGAGGCCACAAAGGAAATTTTTTTTTAATGTTTAAATACACCAGAAAATTATACTATCCCAATGTATACTTTTCACATTCCAGAAATTTCAAGCTCAAATATGCAATGTAATTACTTTTTTAAAAAAAAAAAAAAAAACCAAGTTATCCTAAAAGTTGCTGTGATTTCTATGCTCCAGAACACACTGCTTCTTTGGAACTTCCTGCTTGCCTGTTTAGACATTGTTTCTCTAAGTCTGTGAGCTTGCCTTTGCTTCACATCTTTACCCAGTTAGAAAAATGAATAGACTCCAAAGTTCTAGATAAACTTAAATTGATAATATTTGATGAAGTTTTCTTCAATGGACCTTATGCCCACTTCCTGAGGTCCTTCGGCTTTCCCGCTGCTACCTTTTAGGAGGAGAAGCCGCTTCAACGGTTGTCTGACTCTGTAGGTTATAACCTACAGATTATGTGGAAAGCTAAAAGCCAGTACCCAGCTCTAAATCGGCTGGATATTGTAAGCAGGTTTTTCTCTTATATACTGCAGTTCAGGAGCAGCGATCGATGTCCAGGGCCATCTGAGAATGTCACCACCATGGGAATGATGAGAAAAGGCACACACACACCTAGGTTTTTCTAAATCAGAGATTCTTTCCATTAGAGAACTTATTTCACTTAATTTTTTGGCATTTGAAATTTATCCTGGATTTCTTCATTTGGCCACCTGGGCTTGAGCTCTGTCTACATAATCTTGCTGGGTGAATATAGTTTTAATAGAATTGATTCCTCCTCCCCCGTAAAAGATTCTTGGATCTGCTAGTCTATGAGGCAGAGGTTACCAGGATATACACCACAGAGACTTCTCCTGAAGGTCGAAAAATTTAATAAGACACAGAGCTCTGTCCTAGGCCCAGTATCAACTCACATAAACAATCAGTTATAAGACTAGTCATAAGAACTTACTTTCATATTTTAAATTTGAGGGAATTATCTTTTGGTGGCTTCATCTCTAAAGACAGCTGTACTGGAATATATACCTCATCATCTACTTAGGTGTTAGATTCACATATAGTTTATTAACTGTAGCACCTACATTTAGTTTTTACAAGCCTAAAATTCTCTAGAGATGGATGGTGATGATGTCTGCACAACAAACTAGATATACTTAATTCCTTTGAACTGTAACCTTAAAAAGGACTAAAGGAACAGTTAGTGAAATGGTCCAGAAGGTGAAGGCAACTTCCATCAAGCTCCATCGACTGGAGTTTTGATTCCTGAAATGTGCATAGTGGAAACACAGAACAAACTCCAGAAAATGATTCTCTGGCTTCCAAATATGAGACACACTTGCACGCTCATGTGCATGCATGCATGCACACATACAAAATACAGAAGATATTTAAAATACATTTTATGATAAGCATAATTTGTAAGTTTTAGAAAATATTTTAAATGACATGCCATAAGCATCAAGTGGAAAAGGACATGTTTGATCACATGGTGTATGCAGGCACTTGTATTACCATCAACACAGTAACTATGAGCATGTGATGCTCAAACGATTCAATATGTCCCTTTGCTTTAGGCCTTTGCCCATCTGCTGCCCTCTCAGCATCCATGCCCCTACCTCCAACTACTAATCTCTCTCTACAAATTAGCATGTATTTTCTAGAAGGTTGGTCAGTGAACCCATACTTACTGTTTGTGGGACTGCTGCTGCCTCTCTTTCTGCCTTCCTCCCTTCCTCCCTTCCCTTCTTGCTTTCTATGTTGCTGTAGTAAAGAACATTCCTAGGTAGTATCCCACTGTATGGATTATATCACAGTGTCTTTCTTCCTTCACTATTAATGCTCACTTGCCTTGTTTCCACTTACCAATAGAGATGCTGTGAACATTAATTCACAGGCATCTTATGGAAACATGTTTCTATGCTCTTGATACATGAGATTAGAAAATCTTCACCATATAGAAGGGGTATTTTCACCACCAACAAAAGCAACACAAAGAAATCAACAAGAAAAATTCCTCAAAAACATGTTAAATTGTTTCCAATACATTTCCCCTGGTTTTTTTTTTTTTTTTTTAGTTGCTTTTGCTCGGAGAATAGAAGTAGGTCCTTATAGTCCATCTTATTCAGATGTATGTCTTCTGTGCTCTCATTTTTGTGTTGTGAACAGATAAATTTAGCAGTTAAACCAATAAACACGCAGTCATTAATTGGGATAGCAAACATACTATATTTTCAAATATATCGCATCTTGCAATGAGCACCGAAAAGCCAGTCCGTTATTCATATTTGCCACACTGAAACACTCATTTCTGTCTAGTGGATTGGAAATAAAGAAACTGCAGTTTTTCGACTGTTAATTTGGAGAATAGAAAAGCAGGAAAGGTCATCTTTTCATGGCATGCTAGTTGATGTTAGATCACTTCCATCAGCAACAAAGAGAACCGTGACAATAACGTTGCTTAGCACTGAACACATTCAATAGTAAAATCCTAGTAAATGAAAACTACCGATCCAGTTAGAATAGCTTGGTAGAAACCCATGTGAGCTGAACACAAAGAATACTTGGAAGCATTTTTTTTCTTCATTCCGCTTCTCCTCTGATGAGGTTTACCAAGCAACTCTCTCATTAAGTATGTTTGGAAAGATCTGCTTGCCCTGGGCAGTCTATGGATGATTAACGCATACCAAGCTACGGTTTTCATCTTTTTTGAAGTCAGCGGGTGCTTCAACTGTTAAGAGCATGCCCCTTGGCCTCATAGAATGAGAGCAAGAAAAAAAATTAAAAACCCAGCAAAACAAAATTTACAAAAACAAACCAAACCAACCAAACAAACAAAAACCCCAGATGCCTGTAGCCTAGGCCCAAAAGTCAGATCCTCCCTTGAAACCCTTTCATGGGAACCATTGCCTAACCCTTTCAGGAAGCCTGAGAGATCAGAAGAGCTTCTACCTCTGAGTGTGTTCTAATTAGCGCTCATTCCCCGGTCTGCCATCCGTCTTTACACCTGAAATGAAAGTCAACTCTGATGAGAAAATTACACTCCAGTTGGTGAGAAACACTCCAGTTGGCAGGAACAGAGTTGAGGTACTGGGGTAGAGAGTGGCAGAGTTTCAGGGGACATGAAACAGCTCACAGGAGTCTGGGCAAGTCCCGGGTCAGCCTCACACGAATAGACAAGCATCCACAGCAGAACAGACTTTCACTACAGAGACTTCACTAGTAGTCAGTCTCACTAATACAGGTCCAGACTCCAAGAGGAACTATTAAGTAAAATACCTTGCTGCTTAAAAGGCTTGTGAGTAAATGCACCTACTTCACCCAGTGCTTCAAACAGTAGCTTTCTGAATGCCAAAGTCTCCTAAGAAAGGCAAACAAATCCAACAGCAAAGGGTGATGGGAAGGAGGAAACTTAATGAGTAAAGGTCAAGATTCTTTACATGATATGACATCAATGATCCATCAATATATTCTTGAAATACCAATTTTAAAACCAAAGTATCTTTGAGTATGTAAATTTAAAGTAAAACCCAACTCACAGAGAATGAACTCAAGATGAATGAAAACGTTTCATTAGTGTTCTTGGTGGTTCTGGGTTGAAACAGTTCGAGGTGATGCGCTCCTCTTTACCCCTTAGTTGGGCTATAAAGATAAGGAGAGGACGATGGGGCATGAGTCAAGGTGGGGAGAAGCATCCCCTTTGCACACAGCAGATGAGAGTCACAGACTTGTCTTTTGTGAGGTTCCCTTTTCTTACCGTTTGGCAAGTTGTACTTATTCAAACTGGTCATTTTCTCACTGGTGGGGGCAAAAGGAAAGTTCCATTATCACATGACTGACAGCGAAAACCTCCCTTGGGGTTAATAAGTAGCATGGGCATAATGAGAGTTGGCTACTGTGTAGCAATCAGTTCTCAGGGATAGAGGGGCATTCCAGTGTTTTCCAGTTTCCTAGTTTAAATACTTCTAATAAGGATCATTTCTTCGTATGGGCTGTTTTTCTTGTCCTAAATTTTCTGGTTGTGTATCTGTCTGTTTATATAGTGCTATTGGGAATGAACACGGACAATTTTAAGTTACCTATGTGATTCCCCAATCTTATTTCTACATAGCTTGTTTGTTTTCATATTTTTTTTACACATTGTTCTTTACTAGGACTATAAGTCGGGAATCCCAAACCACAAACTCCAAAATCTAAATTTCTATGGAACATGAAACATAGTTCCATAAGTCAGAAGTTCCACACGTAACCTCTTAAACGTGACAACCAAAAATCAGAGGCACTAAGGCATTATGCATAATTGCCTTTAAACCACAGGTCTAAAGTATAAAATAAATATAAATAAATTTCTGTTTAGACTTGGGTTCCATCTCTAGTATATTTCAATAAGTATAAGAAAACTCTACTATAGAACTATAGTACTTAAAACAGCCTGGTATTGGCATGAAAACAGATAGAAGGAACAATGGAACCGAATTGAAGACCCAGGTATTAATCCATACACCCACGAACACCTGATTTTTGACAAAGAAGCAAAAAAATATAAAGTGGGAGAAAGAAAGCATATTTAACAAATGGTGCTGGCATAACTGGATATCAATATGTAGAAGAATGAAAATAGATTCATATCTATCACCATGCACAACACTCAAGTCCAAATGGATCAAAGACCTTAACATAAAGCCAGCCACACTGAACCTTATAGAAGAGAAAGTCAGAAGTACACTTGAATGCATTGGCACAGGAGGCCAGTTCCTAAATAGAACCACAGTAGCACAAACACTGACTGAAACAATTAATAAATGGGACCTCCTGAAATTGAGACACTTCTGTAAAGCAAAGGACACGGTCAACAAGACAAGACAGCAGCCTACAGAATGGGAAAAGATCTTCACCAAGCCCACATCAGACAGAGGTCTGTTCTCAAAAATGTTCAAAGAACCCAAGAAATTGTTCATCAAAAGAACAAATAATCCAATTTAAAAATGGAGTATAGACCTAACAGAAAACTCTCAAAAGAGGAATCTAAAATGGCTGAAAGACACTTAAGGAAATGCTCAACATCCTTAGCCACTAGAGAAATGCAAATCAAAACAACTCTGAGATTCCATCTTACACCTGTAAGAATGGTCAAGATCAAAAACACTGATGACAACTTATGCTGGAGAGGTTGTGGGGTAAAGGGAACACTCCTGTATTGCTGGTGGGAGTGCAAGCTGGCACAGCCCCTTTGAATATCAGTATGGTGATTTCTCAGAAAATTAGGAAACAAACTTTTCCAGCAATACCACTTTGGGTATATACCCAAAGGTTGCTCAATCATACCACAAGGACATGTGCTCAATTATGTTCATAGCAGCTTTGTTTGTCATAGCCAGAACCTGGAAACAACTAAATGCCCCTCAACCAAAGAACGGATAAGGAAAATGTGGTACATTTACACAGTGGAGTACTACACAGCAGAAAAAAGTATTAAAGACATCTTGAAATTTGCAGGCAAATGGACAAAGCTGGAAAACATCATATTTGAGTGGGGTAACCCAGATCCAAAAAGACAATTATCATATATACTCATTCATAAATGGTTTCTAAACATAAAGCAAAGAAAACCAGTCTACAAATCACAATCCCAGAGAACCTAGACAGCAATGAGGACCCTAAGAGAGACATACATGGATCTAATCCATATGGGAAGTAGAAAAAGACAAGATCTCCTGAGTAAATTGGGAGCATGGGGACCATGCAAGAGGGTTGAAGGGGAGGGGAAAGGAAGAGAGGGGAGCATAGAAATATGTATAGCTCAATAAAATCAATAAAAAAAGTATAAAAAATTCCAAAATCCAAAAAGAAAAAAATAAATCCCAAATCTGGATCTCTACAGTTCTCAAGAATTTCAGATGAAGAACATTCAGCCTAAATTCGTGTGTGTTAAGTAAGAATAAAGACCCGCTAGTTATATTGTTGGGAATATTGGCTGTTGACATAAAGACAGAGCAGAGCTTCTAGTTATAGCAAAGAACCAAACACAAAACTATATCGCTATACTCTGCATTCAAGCATGATAGCATCTCAAACTAAAAAAGAATTTGATGTCAAAGTTGAAAATACTCAGAACAAGAGCTTCCTGTCCTTTAATTTAAAATGTTTAATTCAAAAAATGTCGTGGTTACACACTGTATTTTGGTGTCTGTGCTAATAAATAAGGTTGGTGTGTCACAAGTAGCTGAAGTTTACCTTGTGTATGGTAACACATAACTCATTTTCAGAAACTTAGATGCCCACTGGAAACCCCTGGAAGACGTTTTGCTGCCAGATCTTCTGAAGAAGATTCACGGTGCACGGCTGTGTGTGCTCAGGTTCACTTGCTTCCGGACTGTGCTCTGATTTATTCATGGGAAGTCTTACTATGGAGTTCAGAACTGGAATAAGTCTTTCAAGAGTCTCTCCTGAATCCTGTTGCTGCAGGTGCCTTTTCTAAAGAGGGAAAGAAACAAAGGTGAGTAAGGAAGAAATTCAAGGACATTAGAGGCAAATTAAAGATGCTAAAAGGTCTAGATTTAGACTTCTGGGATCTGGAACTCTCTAGTAGCAGATGGGGTTGGCTTGATCATCACAGAGTGAATACCCCACCCCTCACACACACACACACACACACACACACACACACACACATCTTGTCAATGAAAACCTTAAAAATGTCAAATGTTTCTGGGTTTTTTAAAATATGAGACAAGTAGAAACATTGGCCTCGTAGTTCTATCTGACAACCCTGGCTGCTGCTGAGTAGTGTCTAGTCTCTTAATATAGGCTGCCAGTCTCTAAGGAGGCCCAGTCCCCCTCCGATTGCACAATTCCGGGTTAGTTTTGCTTTTTTCAGCACCCTCAGGGAGTTGTAACTATTTCCTTTGCATAAGGGAATCATATGGCTTTTATCACCTAGCTACCGTCAACTTTTCTATAGATATCTTCTGCTTCAGTAGGCTTATCTGAATTGTACCATCCCAAACAAAGACCTAAATAAAGTTAAACTCAGAGGTGAATAAATTTCATTCACCAAACAAATATTTGTCGAGTGCTTGTTTAAGTATTAAACTTACTTCATACTTACCTTTGAAAATTTCTCCGAAAATGATTAATAAGGAAAAGTTTCAGACAATTGCTGTCTGATAAAGAGCCAGTCTTAGGAGCAAGATACAAATGCTTTTGATTATCCACTTTCAGAGTCAAATTTCAACAATGTATGGTTGCCTGCAGTCTTCCGTTCTAAACTCAGGTTTAAGGGTTCCAAAGTAATGATGTAAAACTGCAGGAGATCAAAGTGCTCACAGGGATCTGTTCGAAGGTTTTAAAGATCTGTGATGTTGTTTACCCAACTGCGCTACATATGGGAAAAACAATACAAAGTTGCAAGTACATCAAGAAGTGCCACCATCAGACCTCTTCGAAGATGTCACATACTCTGTGTAGACATTATTAAGTTGATTTTTCTGTCAGGCTGTCTTTCAAATTTCTACATTATTACTGATGAGATAAAAAAAATAATAATAAAGGAATTGTTGAAAGTTAGAACCAGACTCTTGAAAGGGTTTTATTTGTTTGCCAGATTCTTTGGTATTAATATGTTTTCAAAATTCATGGCTATGAATATAACCCGTAAGACAATGGTAGAAGACAGTGCTAAAGGCCGGCAATGGTGGAAAGCAATGGGGAAGGCAATGGTGTTAACTGAGACAGGGCACTTGGGAGTGATTAGGACATTTGGACTCTGTCCTCACTGGTGTGATAAATGACCTGATACAAAGGTTAGAGGGAACAAGCCAAGCCATGTGAGGAGGACACAGCAGCCAGGTGCCATCTTGAAAGCAGAGGGGAACCTGAGCTCACACCAAGCCGACTAGCACCAGGATCTTGCCCCCTCCCATCTGTGGTTCTCTGATTATGAACCCTATTGTTGTACTACCTCATCTGTAGTAGCTGGTTATAGTAGTCACATGAACTAACAGCATGGGTATTAGAATCCTATACTCGCCATAACAAACAATTACAAACTTGGTAGTATAAAACAGCAGAAAGTGTATTCTCTTATAGCTGTCGGCTAAAGTCCTGAAATCAAGGTATTGAAAGGGCCATCTGTCTTTCAAATACTCTAGGGTAGAGGGAACCTTTGCTGTCACTTCTAGTTTCAGATGCGTACCGGAATTATATGATTTTTGGCTGCATAATTTGAATACGTGCCTCTACCTCCACAGGTCCTTTTCCTTTGCATCTATGCCTTCTCTGTGTCTGTCATAAAGACACTTGTCCCAGGATTTAGTGCCTGCCCAGGTAGCCTAGGGTGACCTCATCTTAAGCTCCTCAGCTATATTTATCAGGGCTCCCCCCTGCAAATATGGTCACATTAAGAGGTTCTAGTGGCGAAAATGTGGATATAATTTCAGTGCATCTATTCTTCCACCAACTGTACTGTCTCCTTGTTTGTGCTCCTAGTACCACACTGAACAGTTGTTCCTTTCCACATGATGCCTATGATCTGCTCCATAAAATGTTAGCACTCTAGGCTCAGTCACACCTCGGTTGGAAATCGGTCCTGCAATTCCAGGAGCGGCATAAATCCTTAGAGTGCAAAAATTGGACCTTATATTTACTCCTGTTTTGTCTTCAGTATCTAAGATACATTAACACTTACAGGTAGATCTTTACTTTCGGCTTGTTTATTGATACAAATCCTATTGAAATTAGTATTTGTCAATGGCCTCTGTAGGTATTTCCATAAGGGTATGGATATTTTGTAGGAATAAAGACAGTTTTTCATGCCAATGTAATGCACCTTGGGAATAATATGGGCATGTGACCAAGGTTGTAATTTCTCCACATTTTCCCCTGGAGTTTTCCAATGCATTGTTTGGACTGGTCTACAAACCCTCTTTTAAAAGGTACATACAAAGTGCCAGCTTATTAACCCTTTCAGGAACAGAAGGAGAAGAGTATTAGCAAGACATTTTTATGAAATCTTTTGAGGGTTTCAGTTATGACGGAGACTGTAGAGAAAAGTCAGCATTTATAGAGCTCAAGGAGATGCTGTATGCAGCCCTGCTATGGGGAAGGAAGAAGCAAGACGAGAGGGAGGAACAGAAGCAATTTCTACTTCAGTGGTTATCCCAATAAAGGAATGACTTTTTCAGGTTCAGAGAGATTTCAAAATTTTTGAGACATCCTAAGAAGTGTCTGAAAAATCAAAATCAAATGAAACCCTGCAAAGGAGCACATATTTTGCATTAGGTTCGCGGACCCGGGAAACAGACATTGAAATATCATAGTGTCCTATGCTCACTGATGGCAATTAGGGCAGAGAAAAAAATAACGAAAAGGAAAATAATAATGTGCTTGTGAGAGGCCGAAATACAGAACAACGACAGTGATGCAATTATAATATGAATAGCTGGCTGACCTGGGGCTGCTGGAAAGAGTCATTAGCTTTGGTTAAATGAATGAGTTTCTGCTGTGAAAATTAAATAAAGTACCTTCGAGGCATCATAAGCAGGGATGGGTGCTGGTAGCAATCCTCTTGATGTTTCATTAATTAACCATGGCCACCTTCTCCTAAGCTTCTTTGAACCTCAGTGGACATCAGAGATGGATATTTTTCTCTGAGGTGGAGAAAGAAACCAGCATAATCATGTCCTTTAGTTCCTTTTAAGTGGAGGTCATTTAGATTTCCTTAAACGTAGTGAAAACATTATCCAGACAAAGATTCCACTTCACACTGAAATAACTCTACTAATCCGGAGCCCCAGATTACCCTCTAAATGGTTTCCCCGTGAAGCAAGGCAAATTCTAAACTGCTGAGCCAGTATGAGGCACTGGAGAAAAGGCTGGACTCTATTGTAGTTCTGCTCCAAGACGTGTGAGCTCTTCTAGCCCTTGTCTGTCTGTCTAGCCAAGGCGTCTCTGAGTACTCAAGGATTGTTTTCACACCAAATTGATAAGAGGCTAACACCAGGCAGTCTTAGTTTGCTGGAGTTATCTTCCCCCATCACGGTGCCTATCACGTTGTAAATGTGAATCAAGCAGATACAAATCAAAGAAACATAGCCCAAATCAATATATCTTCTTCTAATAAATAAAATGTTTGTGTGATTCACGGAAAACAAAGGCAATTCCCAAGTTGAGGTTTGGGTAAAGGAAGGAGAAAGTTATGGTGCGATTTCTAGGCGAGAGAACAAAGCTCTCTTGTTCTTTGCAGGGCCTAGGCCTGACTGAGAACGTGTCCACCAGGTGGCGTCTCACCTCTTAAATTGTTTTCCTAATTACAAAATCCCCATCAGTAAGAAGTATTTTGGTAAGTGGGGGAAAGCAAATATAAATCATTTACTTTTAAAAAAAATGTATTTTTAAAATCACAACTTTTAGTGGTAGCGAGAACAATAAACGTCTTTCTTTTCATGAGAAAACAGAACACAACCACTTCGGGAGAACACGTAATCTCCAGTGACACTGAAGCAAAGATGATGTAGGGAGCGAAAAGCAATGTTAAAGATTGCTTCAGCCTTGTGTTCTTGATGAAGACAATGATAACTAAGCATTTAATATCCCTGGGAACCAGTATTAGCCACTCTGCCATCTCAATTATCCTATTTACGCTAAAAGTTTTTGTGAGTACAACTTAATTATAGGGCTTCTGAAGCATGACCAAAAGGTACAAGTTCGACTCCAGAGGCAACAAATCAAACCAACCAACCAAGACTCAAAGCAGCAAAAACTTCCAATCCAACTGTTTTGTGTTCGTGAACAGCTCCAGACACAAAGCTGATGGCTGAGGATGTAGGAGACCTGTGTAGAATCAGACCATCTGGTAGAGCTGGAGAAAGAAGCTCACAGAAAGCAGGGACCATGCATCAGACACTGATCTGTGATGGTGTCTAACTGGGGCCCAGAACAGACTGTCGTTCAGTGGTACAATACCAGGGCAGGTACTGGGAGAAGCGAGACAAGGCTGCGTGCTTAGGAGAGGGTGAGTTCAGGAGCTGCCCAGAGCATCACACAAGGCAAAAGCTACGTGTGAAGAGCCAGTGGGTGTTTAAAATGGAAAACACAAATGAAGAATGAGGCTGTGCAATAAGCAGGCTTGTTCCAGGATTCACCTCTGAGTCACACAAAAGCAGACAAAGCCCAAGTACCCCAAGTCAGGCCTGGGATGAGAGCATCCCTGGGTAGCTGTTAGAAGAGCATCCCTGGGTAGCTGTTAGAAGAGCATCCCTGGGTAGCTGTTAGAAGAGCATCCCTGGGTAGCTGTTAGGAATGGTATCGGGGTCCAGCAGAGTAGCCACACAAGCCAAAATATTTCAGCAAAATCATAAGGTTGACTTTGCAGAAAGGTGCTTAGCCTTGTCAAATCAAGCAACCCAGCTCACTCAGCAGGATCCACTAGGTCTTTATACACTGACTGCCTCACTGGGCCCTGTGCCTTGCTGTGAGTGGCCAGATCTCAGCTTTATGTTTGTAGCAACTGACTAATTTAATCCTATGCGGTTGCTAGGGCAAGTGAAACCCAAGCATATTTTGAATTTTAGAAATATGCTGACTGAGGAGGGATTGTTATCAAATGGCACCTTTACAGTTTCCTTAAAGACAAAAGTGTCTTATTCTCATTAACCCTTTAAAAAAAAGGTCAGCGCATTTCACGTCCATTTCCTACGCTGGAGAAGCTGGGCAGTGATTGATCAGGTACCTCAGCCAGGATATAGGAATCTGGTTTGGAGTTCAAGTTATCCTCGGTCAGAGAGTTTCTAACACACCTCGCTGGCAGAAGGGGTATTTTCAAGGTGTGTGTATCCAAGGACCTGTTAATGGAAGGCATAGTGGAATCACATTCATTCATTCATCTGTTCATTCATTCATTCACTGAGTCCACTCACCCGACCTTGTATTTAGCTATGATGTTATCCTACCAAAGGTTTAACAGCAGTAGGAAAGGACATGACTGGACAGAGGAGACCATCTGTGAGGAAACCAACTCTTTTATTTTAGACACTGGATACCAGATTCACTACTAGACAAATTCAGACGCTTCACCTTTGAGTGGATCTCAGAACTGAGCAGGATGACATCATGTAAGGCGTCAGTGGAGAAAGCTGAGCTTCTGCTGGAGGTGGTTATATTCCTGCCTGGGATGTCTCACTATATTGGAACATCAATCCCGGCTTTAAAAGATTCATTTGTCAGAATTGTTCCTATAAAGTTGGTTTATGTCACTTATCTGGAACATTAAGTTTGGAAGATAGGGTTTACAATTATCAACCCTGGGAAAGGGTTATGAATTACTGACATGACCTTGGTTCTTGGCCTATATGATAACTGCGTGGGTTTTTTAAATAATAATTCATTGTGTTTAGGTTTTATACATGTATTCTGTATTGTACTTCAGAGCCCCAAGGTAAAAGTCTTAGGAAATGTTCTAGATTGCACTTCTGCAACTCCTTCTAAGAAGCACAGTGAGTACACACCTTGCAAACCCACCCTGTAGCTCCATGACACTCACTTACACCATGAAGCCAATTTCCAGTGTAAATAGTAATTTATAAGGAATCAGTAGCCAGGTGATGACACATGCCTTTAATCTGAGCAATAAAACTCAGAGGTAGCTGGGTCTCTGTGAGTTCAAGGCCAGCCTGGTCTACAGAGTAAGTTCCAGGAAAACCAGAACTGTCACAGAAAGAAACTCTGTCTTGAAAAGCCGAAAAGAAGAAGAAGAAGAAGAAGAAGAAGAAGAAGAAGAAGAAGAAGAAGAAGAGGAGGAGGAGGAGGAGGAGGAGGAGGAGGAGGAGGAGGAAGAGAACGAGAACAAGAAAAGAAGAAGAAGAAAATCATTGTGTGCGTGCATGCGTGTGTGTGTGTGTGTGTGTGTGTGTTAGTTGAAAATATTTTACACACACCCCTTTCCTTAGAGTTTTCATATGCAGATGAAGAAATTTTGGTCACATTATTTACGTGGTTTAAGTTAAGCACATGGTAATTCAAAGTTGACTTTCTTTTTCTTTCTTTTTTTTTTTTTAACATCTAAACATTATCTTGGACCTCACTTCTCAGCTGTGAAATTCCTTCTGAGAATTAATACGTACTTGGTATATGTGTATGTTCAGGCTGCTCATTTGCCTCGCAGAGCTTCACCGACTTCTCTGAAGGCGCTCAACTTCCTGCTAACTTTCTCCAGGTGCGTTGTCCTGGGACAGGCGCACAGGTCTTCAGCTTCTTGTTCCCTGAGACAGACCTAAGCTGCTAATCCTTTCCTGAGCATGCTGCTAGTTCAGACTGGTCTCTCTGCTTCTCTTTGTTCCACTGTGAATATTTCTCTCTTTTATCCAATAGTAGAGACAATGATGTGAGGTCTGCCCTGCCAAGTTTAGATCAAATCAAAATTTGTGGTTTCTGTTTCAACCTGACCTTGAACCTTTGGTGTTTGGGCTTGTTTAATCTTGGCAAAATTTTGCTTCCTGTTTCAAAGAATGAACTATTATTAGGCTAATAGGCTTCTTGCCCATCTAATAGTTCTTAGAAAGCAAGGGAGTGGATTTCATAGGTTCAATATCCATGATAATGAAATGAAGCCTGGAAGAATCAAAGCACCATGAAGAAATTTTTCTTGACTAAAAACATTGCATTTAAGAAAACTCTGAAGCATTTAAAATACATTATATTATATATTTACAATAATAAAAGACAAAGCTTAATCCCCAACACTGACCTTTTAAAGTACTCTGCTGTCATAAAAAAACCTCTACAAACCTGCCTTTATTTGACTTTTAAAACCTTCAAAAATTGCTTCTGCTGTCAATTCGCTTACCATTTATTCATAGCTAAGTAATTACCTTATATATTCTTCAGCACTTACTATTTTATTCTAAAACATTGCAAATGAAGCAGCAGAAGAGGTAGATGCCTCGGTCGATGTGCAGGGGACACAGATGAGAGTACACTCTATTGTTCATGAACTTCTGTCCCAGCTCCGAGAAATCCAGGCTCCAGCTCCACTCTTTTGTTGCTGTCTCCCAAGTTTGCCTGGCAGAGACATTCACCCGAGACAGGATCTCGGTTCCTTCACTTGTACACACTTACCACATAATTATTTCATTTCAAAAGTGCATTTTACCGATTTACTTAGAAAGTCAAAGGAAGTCATTTTTGCCTCTTGTTAGATTTTACAGTCCTGGCAGCAACAGTGTCCTTCATGTGTTTTCTGCCAGTTATTCATATCCCTTTGCAATCAGCTTGCTTCCCCATTATCAAAATCTGCCTTCCCAATACCCCATGGAGAAAAAGGTCAGGTTCTGAGTTCTGTAATCCTCATAGTAGTTCCGCAGCACTTGCAAAGAAAGCCATCGTGACCTGTTGTTACCAGAACAGTTGGCTATAGTGGTATATTCCTTCTCTTGCTAAGGACAAGGCAAATAAGCGCAGTGGATGACAGAAGAATAGAGAAAGGATGCTACAGGTAGCAGGTCTGGAGAGCGCCAGGCTTATTCCAAAAATAGTGCCCTCTCCAAACAATTATGGGGATGTTATTCCAGATATTGTATTTGCTACACAGGAAATCACTTTAAGGCAGGACACCTTCCAAAGCACATTCAGATTGAAATGTGCATTATTGAGCATGCTCAGTTTCGGGACAGAGTTTGAGAAGGATCACCGGAAGACACATGCTTGGCTATGCTTAGCCAGAGCTCATAGAAGATCTGAAGAAAGGGTTCAGTGGCATCAAGGAACGTACCTGGACATACCCAGCTTCCATCATGAGGATGGCAGAGAGGACTTCTGCCAGAAAAGGAGAGGGCAGGTTGTAGCTGTGTTTGCTCGAATGATGCCCCATTCTCTTTGCTGCCAAGCGAGTGAGGGATCACAAGCTCCAGGTTCCATTTAACCCGCACTGAAGGGTGAGGCCACACCGCGTCACTCTCTGTATTATGCATCTTCTCGATCAAGAGCACTCTCTAGACTTATTTAAGAAAAACACTAGTAGATTTTGATTTTGGCTGTAATGACTAACAAAGACCTGATAAACTTTCTCATCTTAAACAATTAGAAAATATGTGGTAAAAATATGTGAAATTGGAGCTTAGCCAGATTCCTCTGTGGCCAAAAGCTTTGGCTGAGAAGCGGGACAGCCTGGGTTTGATCCATAGGCCCCACATGGTAGACGGGGAGAATCAATGAAAGAAAGTTGTCCTCTCTCTGAACTGTGTGCCATAGCATGCATGTGTATGTATAAATGCATGAATGCAAACACACACACACACACACACACAAGCAAACAAATGTTAAAACAATCGTTTTGTGAAATAATAATTCTCAGACATTAGCCAATAGGCATTATAAGACTATTGCCCTCCACTAGAAAAAAGAAAAAGCAAAACAAGGGAGTGAGTTTATAATTGGGATGGTTTCCAGAGAGAGGAGGAATGGGAAACTCAAAACCCACTTTGGTTTCACCAAGTAAAGGAAATAGTGGGTAGAGTATGGAGGGGTCAGGAAGGTAGAATTCACGGGACATCTTCTAGAGAGGAGTGATCTAGAGATGCCTGGGGGAGGGCACAGGGGAAGGCAAATAAATTATAAAGAAACTGAGTCCGTGCGTTGTTTCTCTCTGTGACTCTGGAGGAAGTCGTAGAAGCAATCTTGACGCTAATTTTCACATGTATGTCCCGTGTTATATATAAACTATCAGAGGAGAGTGGCTCGTTGGATACGCAGCGTACGGCACACCCTGCTCGGTCATAGCAAGTGGTTCAGCTCAGTACTGTATCTAGATGATTTGATGGTGAAACCCAGGCTTTGCCTGTTGCAGAATGTGAGGTCTGCACTTTATGGAACCACTAAGATCCCTGTGATCGCTGCCTGACCTCCATCTTTCTGAATACAGAGGATGTCTCTTCAGCAGTGTGTAGAATCTCCAGGAGCCTTTTAAAAGTCTTTTGCTCTTTCCAGTGTGGATATTGCATTGCTATATCCCCAAAAGGTTTTGGACTCCAGACTTCCAAGGCCTGAGATGACACTTTTCTCTGATGCTCTGAGTTCCCTGAAGGCACTGCACTCTTCACCTTACTTTCAGTTTGCTCCGGATGCTGCCTTGCTCTCGAGGATGGCCTGGAGATCCTTGGTACCTTCTCATGTTTACCTGCTCTGGCTCTAGCCTTCAGCATCCCACATGAGCATGCTCATTAGGTCAACTAAAGATATTTTAATTAACTTTCTGTTAAATACTACACATTCCCACTGAGACAGTGTGCCTGATCTAATGGGAGCTCACCAAATCTGGCTGGACTGAGACTGATGGAGCATATGACCAAATCGGACTCT
>JAQHUG010000056.1:2015509-2028255 GCA_028555095.1 Dicrostonyx torquatus | reverse complement strand
AATTATCACCCAAACTAGCTATATTTAAGACATACAGTTTAATAGAAAAGGAACACACACAGATTTACAATACCGGACTCTGGAACCGTGCTTCTCCGAAGATGCCGGCAGACCCGGGATCCCCAGAGAGAGTGCTTACCATGTGAATCTACCCTTTTATACCTAATTGGGACCTGATGGTCCAACCCCTAATAATTAGCTAACGGCTAATTAGGGGCGAAATAATTAGCTAATGGCGGGATATGGCTATAAGCCTGATAGGCTAGGACCATTCCCCTTCAAATAATAAAATATTAAAGCATTGCTGGCTTTCCTTAAGGAATTTCTATTTATGAAAGAATGAGGTCAACTCTCCTTAACTAGGGGTGGGGTTCTGTGAGACCCTCCCTCATCCACGATGGAATTTCTACTGGCTTCATCTTGTGCAGGTGACCACTGCTGCTGGGAGTTCAAGAGCTTAGCAGCCGTGCCATGTCCCAAAGACAACATTTCCTAACACTCCTCCCCATCATCAAGCTCTTATTTCTGTCTCCTTTCCCATGATGCTCCCTGAACCTTGGAAGAGGAAGGCTGATGTAGATGTCCAATCCATGGATGAGTACTCACTGTCCCTTATATTCCAAACTTTGACCATCTAGAAGGGTACTGACTGCTACCCTCTGTGTGCTTCTCCTGACCAAGAGAAATAACAACACAAACATGGCTATGGACATAAGTCTATAGAAGACTGTGTAACAACATGACTACTTAGCCACAGCAGCAGTTTCCCATATGATGCTCCCAGCTTTAGAACTGTGACCATGTGTACAGCACTGGCCACAAGTTCCCTTCTGAGGAACAGGCCTCAAATCCAGTAACAGTCAAGCCGTTATTCCACCAGTAGGTCCATCTTGCCCGGCATGATGGTATTGTTGGGTATTACCGCAGGTCATGGTACATTCCAGCTTATCAGCAGGGATGAAGTTGCCTGTCAATTTGAGATGAATTTCTCTATGTCCTATAGCCAAGGTGTTTAGTGTCTTTAGCAATAGGGGTGGATCTTTTAGTCATAGTAGGCAGCCAAAAACCATGACAGTAGCCTATGTTTCTGGGGCTTCCTAAGATTTTCATTTAATAATCCACGGATCTGGGGAGTAGTTGTGTGCAACTTTGATGGGGGTTTCTGTCAAACTTAATTTTTAATGAGCTTAAAAAATACTGTGTTTTCATAAAGCTTCTTTGTGCATCCTTACTGTTCCTTAACCTCCTACTCAGGCCCTCCCTCTCTGTGACCCCTTACCCTTTTAAAACAGCTAAACCAAAGTTGTCAGTGACACAGGTCATTTCAAGAAGAAACTCCATGGAAATACAAAGGCTTTCAGAGAAAAGTTGAAAACATCCAGAAAAGTCAACTGAGACAGAACTCAGTAATGCTTAAGGGTCAAGCTTTTCCTGATGGTTTTAACGTCCCAGAAACAACATTAAAGTCGTACTGTTTCCTGTATAATGAGTCAACATCTTTCTTTCTTTCTTTCTTTCTTTCTTTCTTTCTTTCTTTCTTTCTTTCCTTCCTTCCTTCCTTCCTTCCCTCCCTCCCTCTTTCTTTCTTTCTTCCTTTCCTTTCCTTTCCTTTCCTTTCCTTCCTTCCTTCCTTCCTTCATTCCTTCTTTCTTTCTTTCTTCCTTACTTCCTTCCTTTCTTCCCCCCTTTTCTCTCCTTTAATTTTTGATTTCTCTTCATGAAAACTGACTCTGGCTTATTTGCTATCAGGAGCAGACAAAAGTCCTCCAAATGAACGGCTGGTGTGTTTCTCTCCATTTCCCTTTTCTCTCACAGGAGTCTTGCTTTCTCCCTTCCTGGCCCCACACATACTTTCCTTAAAACAAACATCCTTGTTTTAAAAGCAAAGAAATCTCTGCTCTCCATTTTTGTTTGACTTCCCACACATTGCTGTTAACGATTCCCTAAACACAGATGGAGGACAGGCTTGGTCCCTTCCACGGTTGGCTATTTCACAAGATCTCTGCCCTTTAAATATTTTGATTTGTTATTCTGGAATGAACTTTTGCCTTTCGGGGATCACTCTTCCTTGCTCCTCACTTACTCAGCACCACTAAGACTTGGTTATTTGTGAATCTTACCATTTTTGAGTAGTCTTAGCCCTTTAGTTAATACAGGGTTAAAAAGAAACAGTAATCTGGGATTCAAGTTAGGATGCACTCGGGGAAAAGAAAAATCATTCCCTTAATTAATTATCATTCATAATTTTTCTGGTTTTACCCATGAGCTAAGGAAGTTTTGACCAGCATTCTCAGTGGGTTGGGAAAATTGGAGAGAACAGTTTGTCCTTGCTCCTGGGGTATAAACCCACTGACTCCCCAAAGCCTTTAGAAGTGAAGCAGACTGTTCCTTTTCAAGGGGAGATGGGCTTTGTCACAACTATTACCAGCATGAAATCTTGTAAAATTCTATTGAGCACGATTCTAAAATAACATAAGGCTTTACCTAGAAGAGGTTCAGTGTAGAACAAAAAGTACATAGCTCAGTGATGATCTGGAAATGGAAATTCCTGAGAACTTTGTCCGCGGCTCTGCCCTCAGGACCTTATCTTAACCATATGGATGTTAAACTGGAATCAACTGTGTGGTTCTTTTAATGCCAATATCTATCCTCTCATGATTCTTCAGACATTGTTACTTATCTCAAAAACTTGAGGCACCTCTAATTTAAGAAAATTCACTACCCCAAATTTCCAGCTTTGTCTAAGAACCAATTATTCCCAAAAGTAGAAGGAACAAACTCTCCTTCCCTTCCCTTCCTTAGTCCCTTCTGTCTTAAAGTTAAAGCTAGGAAGTAAAAAAATGAACATTAAAATTTCAGACAACTTTGAGGAATTCATATCAAATGCACACAGTTGTATATCTTGAGACCATAATACATTTAAAATCAAATAAAAACATTTCTATTTTTCATTCTTCCTATAATTTATAGATGACAGAGTTCTGATTATATATACAATATATAATTCTACATATATATATAAATACATGGGTAAACGAAGCAGGATATTTCATGAAAAATACCACTAATACAGAATATACACACATGCAAATATACACACACTAAACTTAATGTCAGTATCCTTTGAAATCTAATTTTTCTGTTATATATTTTGAATATATTTTTTATCCTTTAAACATATTTATTATATGCACAATATTGAAGCCCATATAACAGTATATATGGAAGAGATCTCAACAGATAAATAGATGTAGTGAGATCTCTATTATATAGTATTAATTTCTCATAATATTATAATTAAGCAATTATACACTATGTAATATTCACAGATATATCTATAGTTGTGGAATTGGTATGTATAACAGAAATATCTAGTCATATTTAAGTCATAGTAATATCTTTCTATTTACAAACATAAAGATAAAAGGATCAACAAATGGGTTCTTACTCCTCTCTTCTTGAACAAGTTTTATTGGCACAAGTGTGTGCCCTCAGATATATGTAGCCTACATTAATACTGTCATTCCCATATAAATTTAGTTGTGTTTCTTCCAGACACGAGTTAGAACTGCATCTCCTTTGAAGTCAGATGCAGAAGTTTGACTTTCTTGGCCAGTGGAATGTGGGCAGATGTGGGGCATTTCACACAGAGGCGGAAATTCCCAGAGCCAGTGTTTGGATCAGGCCATCTCGTTACTACGGTGACCATCCAACACCTAAAGTTTTTGCCAGGCTGGATTTTTCATTGGTTCTGATAAGCAGGGAACTCTCGTAACCTGGTTAGGCATGGTTGGCAAGAAATAAACTTTTGTTGTACAAGATTGTTGCAAAATGTGTGTGTGAGAGAGGGTTGTTATCCCGGCACACAAGCACAGTCTACCTTGGGTGTTGGCCAGTGAGTGGATATTTTGCCTTTTGTGGCCTGCATATGGTCTCTGTAATATATCTCCTCTGTCTTTTCACTTCTCATAACAGACATCATTTAAAATACATTCTTAGGGTACAGCCCAGACAAAAGTGGGCTACAGTCCACCTTGCCTGGTGAGCTATAATCTCTAAATGTCACTTCTTGAGAAAGGAAGGGCTGGGAGATATCCTGATGGGGAACGGTTTTAGCCTATCAGGCTAATAACCCCGCCCCACCATTAGCCATTGGCTAATTATTCCACCCCCTCATTAGCCATTATTCGGGGTTGGACCATCAGGTCCCAATTAGGTATGAAAGGTTGAGTCTGCATGGGAAAGCTCTCTCTCTCTGCGGATCGTGGGTCAGTGAGATAGCTGGCTTGGGCAATAATTAATTGAATCTCACACGTGGCGCCCAACATGGGGCCCGAACCCACGACCCTGAGATTAAGAGTCCCATGCTCTACAGACTGAGCCAGGGGGGCTGGAGAGATGGCTCAGAGGTTAAGAGCTCTGACTGCTCTTACAAAGGGCCTGAGTTCAATTCTCAGCAACCAATGTCCCAGTGGGAAAGAGCACTTGCTTCCCTTGCAGATCCTTGTTTAGCTCCCAGCATCCACATCTGTTGCAACTCCACCTTTGAGGTGTCCCACACCCTCTTATGAATGCAACAAACACCTGTATATACATGGATGCGCTAATGTGTACATGCACACAAACACACACACCAGAAGTACACTCTCATATATACATATACATTTTCTCTCTCTCACACAAAGAGACATACATACACAGAAAGACACCCACATATACCATAATAACACATATAAGTTGTTAAGTTAAATATCTTTTACATATGCTACAGAAATACACCCATATATACAATATGAACACATATAATATGCTAAGTTAAATATCTTTAACATATACTTCAAGAGTATGCCACATATACAATATGAATACACAAAAGAAGTTAAATATCTTTCATATATATCACAGAAATGAATACACCCAATATACAATATGGACACATATAATACGCCACTGGAAGAAACCTGGAAAATACAAAACTTACAGAAACTTGTATTTCACAGCGGATAAAGGGAAATGAGCAATAAAATATGGCATTTAAGGTGACAGTGGACCGCGGAAGCAGGGATGTGCTTTTCCTCTCAGGAAATGTTCTTCTTTTTGTTCAGTCCATGACCCCAGCACACAGAATGCTGCCTCCCGTAGGCAAAGTGCCTCCCATTCTCAACTGAACTGTTCTGAAAACACCCTTACAGACACCTTGAAAGGTGAGTTCCTTGACGATTTTAACCCTGTCAAGTTGACCAGCAAGATTGATGGTCATGCATCCCGTGTAAGCATTATCTGAATATCCTATTACGGTTACTGTTCTTTCCTTACTCTGGAGTAGTGGATGACTCGCTGGGGATGGTTTTGGTAAGAAAATGCCAGCACAGGTGCCTTTTCACTTGGGATGAAGCTTGGATTTTAAGATTTTTACCGAGTCTGCTGTCACCAAACAGCTCCCTGACAGAAACGTCAGATTTGTGGTGAACATTATCTGGAGAGACATATTTCACAAACCGCTAGAAAGGCATCAGCTAATTTGGTGTTCCTCCTGTGGTTAGAAAGTCTGGCGATACGGTTACACCAATCCCCAAGTGCAAGACATCACCCCTCGTTGAAGCAGCATATGGATTTTGAAACAGGACTGCATGTAGTCTGATCCTACTGCAAACTCGCTGTGCAGCTAAGGATAACCTTGAATTATAGATCGTCCTGCTTCTATTTCCTGAGTGACGGGGCTACAGGTGTGTGTTAGCACACTCAGTTTACGTGGCCCTTGGGTCTGAACTCAGCGTTTCATGCAAGTGGGACAAGGACCCTGTTACTCAACTACATTGCCATTCCCAGGTGAGGTGTTTTGTTTTTTTTTTTTACTTTTTGAGATTGCATTATAATCACATTTATCCCTCCTCTCTACAAACCTTCCCATATGCCTTCTTCCCCTTTGCTCTCTTTCGAATTTATAGCCTCTTATAAATTAATCATTATTGCATGCACATACTGTCACTTACTCATGAATTTATTGACTGTGAAAAATACAAATTGATTTGGAATCTGTTTTCTTACCTATTAGAGAACAATGAGCCTATGTGGCTGCTATTTTTTGGAGTATTATTCTAATTTCAGTAGTTTTTGAAAAGCTATGAGCCATTTATTCTATTCAAAAATAAAATGAGTCCATATTATTTGAATGTTTGTTTTAATAGTATTTAAACATTAATGATCTAAGAATATAATAAATACAACTTTATTATATTCTACATTACTTAGCATGCTAAAAACCAGAGCTAATGCCAACATTATAAATCCCATTGCACTGTGATTTGGTTTAGTTTGAAAAGCTCCGTTCTGGAACTTGCCTAGTCCCAGGAAGCTCCCCAGGGAATGTGGACTTTTGAGGACTTAGATTAGAAATGAATGGAGCAGGTACAGGACGCTTGTAAGCAACTATGAGAAACCAATCCAGAGCGGGACCTTGAGTAGGTAGATCAGTAGCCATCACGAGCAGTGATAACCACGTCTGCGTGATGAGTGTGCATACACGGGAAGCATCCTACAGCCTCTTTCATGCAACAGCTTCCTCAATAGCAGAATCACATCCCTTCCCAAGGATGAGGAAAGAGAAGCTTTAGAGTTAAAGAGACTTGCTCAGCATCACCACATTTCCACCTAGCATCAGCACCTTGAGGACAGCGCTCGACTACAGTTATGGTTGGGGGAGACCTGGACTACGTGCAAACTCACGGAGCTTAATAATGAACTCAAACTAATTTTTGTGTTTTTAAAGCTAGGCTGTATGCTTCCAGTTTTCAAACAGTTCCATGAAAAGCAAACAAGAGAGGGTTTTCATTAGAAAGAAATATATGTAACTTTGTCCTTATATTTTATTTGAGGAACCCTGACTAAATAATAGGATTTTAATGAAAACAATAGACAATTTCTCAGAATTTACCCAGAACAAACACTGCTTAAATGCTTTTTGCACTTCCAATAACCACAATGTGTGAAAGCATTCTGCAAATGAAGTACAGAAGTATAAAAATACTAAGTAATCACCCCCCCCCTTAAATGGAACAGCTCTGAGTAAGGAAAAGCCAATAGTGATTAAAACTCAAAGTCGCTCTGTGGTACTATACTGACAAAAATAAACAGAGAAAAAGGTTGATGAAATTCACAGGACTTGAGAAACATATTCCCAACTCCTGGGTCCTCTGCCTAAATTCCCTCTCCAGTTTAGTTCTCGAAATACCTGAGCAGCGCCATGGGACAGATATACTACAGTCGCGCTGAAGGTCCTTTATGGGAAGAAACATTTCCAGGAGCCAGAAACGCAGAGAACGGAATAAGCAACATCACAGCATTTCTCAGATATGGAACAAGATGTGGATTATCGCAAACAGTTTTTTTATTTTTCATCTAGTCAATAAAAGTCATAATCTTATTGAGATTTCTTGCAGGTAAATTACAGCCTCTATAAAATGCTGGAATTTGTGTGAAATGTGTGTGCACTCAGCAATAAAAATAATATGGAGAACAATGCAAATCAAATTGCGTAATTTGTTCAAATGCTTGTCTCTTTGGTCACACCTTCTTAATGAATAGAAGCAGACAAGCAAGGCAGCTAATACGTTATTTTAATAGGGTGATGTAACGGTGTGTGAACTGTTACCTCCGGAGAGAGTGAGTGACAGATTCCTGCTTGCGTTTCTGTGTAGATTAGTCTCAGAGAATTCATTAGTGCCCAGTGTGGCAGCTCTGCTGAGTGCCCTTAGTTTGAAGAAAGAGACAGGAGGCTGGTGTGCCTGCGCAACCCCAAAGACAGATGATCCGGAGATGAAGGCTTTTAGGGCAAAGGACTCTCCTGAGAAGACAGCAATTATTCACAGAGTTTTCAGGCCAATCGTGACAGCTCTCTTCCCTTCGTTCCGTGTCACTATATACAAAAGCAACAACAACAGAGGACTGGATTTCGCCTTACCTTGTCGGAAACAGATTTAACGCAGGGTGTTATGGCCAAGTTCCACTACACACAATCTGTTTTACAGATAGATGACAGCAAACAGAAACAGCATATATAGATGGGATTTGTCAGTAAGTGCAGCATCTGAATTTTATGCAGTGGGTTTGCTCTCTCCACCAAAGCTTTGTATCGACTGAATTTTAAAATCCTCTGTACTATTCGTGCCATACACAGGAGAACTATTTCTCTGAAAAGGCTTATGACAAGCACAAACAAAATTCTGATTTCTGGACAAGTATCCATAAGGCACTGTTCATATTCTATTAAAACTCTTTCCAACTTTGACTCCAACCCTCAGTAAGAAATACGTCTCAAGCAATACCCCTAGACATGTACGTTTGTCTGTCTGAAACCAAGTGTTAGAGTACCTGTAAGGTAGTGTTTCTGTTTTATTCCATTCTAGTCTTTTTCTTCATCGTTCTGTATTGTATTTTTTTTAAATTGCTGATTCTATTTTCAGCTTAAATTTTACTTTACTGTATCTTAACAATTAAGTATGTACACATTGAAAAAGCATACCGAATAACCATCTCAGGAAAAAAGAAGCCTACAAATAATAACTTTTGTAAGACAAATGATTGTGTGCTTACAATCTAGCAGGCGCAGTGCCAGTGCTCTCCAGAAATGCTTTCAAACACCCTTCACACCAGTGACAGAAGCACACACTACTATTTCATTGCTAATGTAAGAACATCAAATGCAGAGAGGTACTGAACGTTGCTTCAGACACAGAAAGTATGTGGCATATCACAGAGTAGCTGTGCAATAAACATTGTCTGAACCACTAGCGCGTCATCTGTACACACAACCTTCAGACAAGGTTGGATTATAGCGGTAAAGACAAGAGCAAACATTTCGGCATGGTTGTAAGGACTGAGCGATGTAAAATAGGCTAGAGAAGGACACCTGAAATGACTTTCTCTACACACACTTTCCTGATGTTTTCCTTTACAAATCTCTTGGCTATTGCTGGCAATAAATGAATGTTCAAAGGCTATTTTTGACCTTTCTTTTTCATTGGACACTTCATCATGGTGTCAGCCAGCTTCCCTCATGAAGGTAGAAACGCAATTATTGGCCAGAGTTTATCAGCTCTATTTCTATCCATCTCAAAACCCAGTTGACAGTTAACATGTTCATAAAAGGAACAAATGAGGTATGAACAGATATCAAGCAGAAGCCCTAAGGTAGCACGGTCACAACAAAATGTAGCCAGTCCTGGATGACCATGAAAGCTGACTTGCCTAATCTGTCCGTAGTGCCCTCATTGCTCACAGAAGAAAAGGAAATCACGTGTGCCTATTTGAGAAATCTTGAGTACAAATCAATAGCTGTTTGCTTTCATTTATAAGCTAAATCATTGATTAATTATCATTAATGGGTACCATTAATATTTAAATGTTAATGAAGCTTTGTGCCAAAATATGTCTTCAGTGACAAAGTAAATATTGTTTTTACTTGAATAAGGTAACAATGCAATTTTTTCCATTTCTGCATATTGGTCAGGGTTCTCTATAGGAACAGAACTTATAGAATGAATATATATATATATATATATATATATATATATATATATTGGATTTATTAGAATGACTTACAGGCTGTGGCCCAGCCAGTCCAACAATGGCTGTCTGTCAATGGATGTTCCAAGAATCCAGTAGTTGCTCGGTCCATGAAGTTGGATATCTCAGCTGGTCTTCAGTATATGCCAAAATTCTGAAGAAGTAGGCTCTAATGCCAGTAAAGGAATTGACTTGACTCCACGATGGATTCCTAACAGGCAAAGGAAACAAGTTTTCTTCTTCCAAGTTCTTTACACAGGCCACCAGCAGAAGGTGTGACCAAGATCAAAGGTGGCTCTTCCCACCCCAAAAGATCTGGATTAAAGATGTCTCTTTCTACCTCAAATATCTGGATTAGAAGTGGGTCTTCCCACTTCAAAACATTTAAGTAAAATCCCTCACATTTGTGCCCAGTCATATGGGTGCTGGTTGATTCCAGGGGTAGTCAAGTTGATAACCAAGAATAGCCATCCCAAGTTCAGCCCTTGTCAACTTGACCAACAATCATATTTCCTTATGTCATGATTAATTTCTAAACAAAAACAATAACCATATCATAACTATCCTCAATATGGCTTAACTATCCATTGTACTACTCCACGCATGATGTGGACCTCTGTTTTATCTCCTGATAGAACATAGTGGCACACTGTTTTAATTACATTTGTAGGACTGGAAAAACAGAGACAGGCATGTCCTGGGGCTTGCTGGTCAGTCAAGTCTAATCAGTGAGCCTCCGGGACTCAATGAGAGACTCTCTCAAAAAACAAGATGATGGGGGTGGCCGCTTGGGGAATGGATAAGTCCTGAAGGATGACACCCAAGATTGATCTCTGGCCCAGCTAAAGCACATGCACACACACACACACACACACACACACACACTGTCACACACAGGCTTACAAATGCTCATACACACACACACACACACACACACACACACACACACACATGCATCTACACATAGACAACCAGGCAGGCACACACATGCACACCCTCATACAGAAACACACACACTTGTAGGTATATTCACAAAGCTAGCGAATAAACATCCTTTATTGCTATGTGTCTATCTATTTTACCTAATTTTTGTGCCTGTGATCTCACTCAGTACTTGTATCTTCACATGAGTTATATATTATGAACATCTTACTTAACATTTACGGACCACATGTCTGACACTATTCTAGGCATTTGGAAAACAATAAGTCTGTAGAAAGAAATTAGTTGTGTTTAGCAATCATTAAATTTTGTAGAAACTTGAATGTTTAACATTTTTAAACTGCAAAAAAAGAAACCAGCTAAATTCACACCCTCTGACACTGAAGTTAGGATATTTCATTGTAACCCTAAAAAAATTGGTGTTACTCTAAGTTTATTTTGATACTTTTCTAAGAATGAAAAATGACACCACTGTTCGTGGGTCGGTAGCTGGTGGGAATTCTTTTTACAGCTGCCGGTGTCATTTATCTTGATCAGGCACCACATAAGCCTCCAGCTCTTTAGGATTTTTAAGATCACTGTTGCTTTTCTATTCTGGTCCCTGGAGTTGGCAAAAATAGAGCTTAATTTACTTTCTGTCATCCATGTGGAAAAACATGCTACAGAGTCCCCAAGCCTTGTTTCAACTCAACTACTTTAAAAATATGAATTAAAAAATACCAGCTGTACAGCTGCACAAAAGAGAGGTTATGTTGTGCATGTTTTACCAGAGATGTGCTAAACACGTGTGGAAGCTTTAGAACATAGACGCAACCTGCATATACTTTACGTTCACTGCTAGCCTCTCCGAGGCTCTAGTCTCGCTCTGCTCGATACATACGTGAATAAGAAGCATATACGTTTAAGTGCATACCCACATATACATGTAATGTAAGGAATGGCATTTACCAGATATGCGGCGATCTCAAATATTTTTAAATTCGTGTGTCTGATTTTCAAAAGTTAGTGAAGGGTCAAAGCCTGCCCAGAATGCTATCCCAACAAGGTGGTATGAAATCTGCTTGTGTGAAAAGTTGACTATTTACACAAGGAGGTCAGAAACCAGGTGACTGTGTGCAAACTAAAGAAAAACCAACAAACATCCTCAGAAAGCTCTTTTTCTTGACCTGCTATGCATATGGCACCATTTTTAAAACCTAGATATTGCAAATGTTTTCTAAATTAGCACATGTCCCTAGAAGACAATTTTTGGGGGTAGCTTGCAGCCCAAAGCATTCTGAATAAAATTTTAAAAAAATGTGTTTATTTTCTCTCTATGACTCTTTTTGTCTTGAAAATTGTATTTTAACTTTAGTACTAAAAATTTACCTCTAGCATTTAAAGAAAACATTTTTACGTTGAATGAAGCAAATCTGGACTGTGTATGCATGTGTTATTTTTATTCTGAGAGTCTGAGCAATATTTAATTTCCTAGACCATGAAGTTCAGACCCTATTGCTGAAGATACAACACACTTGGATACAGACCTTAGAGAAAATCTAGTTGGAAATGACTCGGAAGTCTCCTCCCTGAAAACTAGCTCTCGTAGTATACAGAGATGGTGTTCGCTCCCCCCCCTCCCACAACAAAAGAAATCAGTAGTGCATCCAGCTGTAAAGTCTATGAACCACAACAACGACCAGCCTGTCAAAGACATAACAGTGGTTCTTAGATGTTTGGGCACCCAACAGCTGTATAATTAGATTTAAGGCCCACTGAACAGGAGGGAATTCATGCCTAGTACTGTAAACTTATCCAACTACCCATGGTTGAGGTCACAGAACCTAGAGGAGAATCTACTACTATTCTGAACTAGAATATTTACATAATGACAACATGAGCCCTGCACCTAAGGCTCAGAGGCCATTAGGACAGAAAGTGGAAAAGACTGTAAGGGCCAGAGGACCAGACGTCTACTGCAAGATGGTGTCTTCTTTGACAGAGAAACTGCAGCCATGAAGTCCCAACAATACGCAAGTGAAGCCTCCAAAATTACAACATGGTTGGCATGCTATCATAGATAGGGAAACTCTCACCAGGTTTCACTTCTAGGGATATCCCCCCCCTAGGAACTTAGGCAGCAGAGGAGAGGGTGCCTGAATTGGCCTTGTCACATAGGTACATTGATGAATATCTTGATCATCACCATAGAAATTTCACCCAATAGATGGAGATAGAGTCAGAGACCCACATCCACATCA
>JAQHUG010000056.1:1938783-1961411 GCA_028555095.1 Dicrostonyx torquatus | reverse complement strand
CTAGGTTGTAGTTGGGTTGACAGACCACCAGCTTTCCCTCACTATCACCATTCGGGTGAGCTCTCCAGCACTGCCTAGGTCATCCCACCCCATGCAGTCTGTAGCAAGGAGCAAGGCCAGTTTTCCTGCTCTCAGGCCATTTGAGCCTGGCTAACCAATACTCCCACCACCAGGGCCACCTGCACTGTCCTATCCAGGCAAGGCACAGGGCCCTCTCTCTAGAATGCTAGTGTGCTGTCCAAGAGAGGTGCACACCTATGGTGAGGGGCAGTGTCATCTTTTCTGGCCGTGGGGGACCAGCTCTACTGCTACAGCATTCAGTGAAGGGCAGGGCCAGCACAGCACAGCCCTTGGATTTCAACATGCTTGGTTTCTATAACCCCCATGGCAACATGAGTCATGAACATCAAAACAGACCCCAGTTGTAGCCGGACCACAGATCTAGACATCCCAGGACCAGACATCATCATGGCCCTGATGGCAGCACAGGCCACTCAGATCAGTATGGTCCAAGGACACTAACATAGTTTCACGTGGCTGACCAGATCCTGGGCATCGACACAGCCCTTGGCAATAACAAGGGCCACAGACATCAACCCAGACCCTGGCCACTGTAGAGCCACAGACCCAGCCCTTGCCCAGATGATACCATGGTGACAGCACAGGCCACTTAGATCCATATGGCCTTAGTAGCAGCATGGTCCCAGGATACCCACATGACAACAGGTTGTAGCCTAGGCCCTAGGCATCCATGTGGCCTTTGGTGGACATCAATACAGATCCTGGCTGTGGTAAGATCACAGACCAAGACATGGTGCTAGGCGACAGCCCAGGCTCAGATGTCACCATGGCCTCAAGTGGCAGCTCAGACCAGCACTCATATGGCATGGCTCCTGCAGCAGACTGGCCCTCGGACACCAACATGGTCCTAGGTTGGTAGCACATACTCTTGGTATTGGAGTAGCTTTCAATGGTATCAGGAGTTACGGACATCAACTCAGACTCTGGCTACTGTAGAGCCATGGGTCCAGACATGGCCTGGATGACAGCATGGTCCCTGGTGACTGCTAGCAACTTAACTAGCATGGCCCTGGCAGTGGCATAGTCCTTGAAAATCACATGGTCATGGGCTGTGGCCTAGAATTAGGTAGCCATGTGTCCTTTGGTGGCACCATGTGCCACCAGACATCAACAAGACCCCAGCTGTGGTGGGCCCATAAACCCAGACACGGTACTCAGCAGCATCCTGGGACCAGGATGCAGCTGTTGCTAAGCTGTGGCTCAAGGCTACAGCGTTGAAATGTTTTTATTAATTCAATGTCATAGATTCCTTCAGATTTCCTATAAAAGTATTATATCAGCCATGAATATTAAATTGTTTTCTTAATCAAACTTACATGCTTTATTTCTTTGTGTTCCACATATACTAGCTAGAATTTCTAATATAACACTGAAGGAGTAACTGAGGGTGTCATTATATATAAACAAGTTTCTATTTTGTTTGTTTCTGGGGTATATAAGAAAGTTCTTATGACTCTGAACTTATAAAGAATAATTTTATGCACAAATGAGGAATTACAAAAAACTTTCCCATATTAGTTTATTATATCACCTAGCTTTTTTTTTTCTTCTCTTATAATTGCTTTCCCCAGCTGAAATCAACTGACCTTTGGTGTACACTTATCAGCTTTACTGAGTTTAGGTGACAATGAAAATTATATATATTTAGGGTACACAAATTTCTGTTTTGATATTGAAATAAATACCATAATTACACCAATCAACATACCTATGACTCAAAGAGTTGCTTTTCTGTGGTGAGAACACTAATCCCAACCCCATCTAGATACGTATAATGTTAACTAACCATGTTATTGTCCATAAGACTCCTAGGCCTCATTCATGAGGAAACTTTGTATCCTTCGACCTACCCTCCTTCCAATTCTCCCTTCCCCTCACCTTTAACGCCTTAAAAATGAGTTGCTAGATTAAGCTTGATTTTATCATTTGAAAATTTCCAACTTTGTTCTCGAATAATAGTGGGTTGGGATTTTCTTTGTGGAAGCTTTTCCTCCCAAACTTTTGTCTGTTTCTGCAATCAGTGTTATGCTAGTTTTATGGAATGAGTTGGCAATGTTTACTCATTTAATTTTGTGGAAAAGGGTAACAATATTGAGATAATTTATTACTTGGGAAAACTGTCGATTTCCTCAATAGACATTTATGTTTATTTCTAGTGACATCAATGGGTGCCTGTTAGGGTACTTGGGGGTCTGATGCAGTCTTCCTCTCGTGCGCCAATCAACATCTCTAAGATACCCTATTTGACAGTTCAGTGTTCAGACCAAAGCACCTACTTTGGCTTTACCTTGTACACTTTCTGCAGTTCTGTGTTTTATCTTGTTTGTATGAAAACTTAGGTGTCTATCATAAGTTATGTAGAAATGAAACCTCAGTAGAATGGTCGCTCAAAATGTTCATTTTGACAGAGGCACTTTAAAAGTAGTTAACTTTAATTTGTTGCCATGTGTGTGTGTGTGTGTGTGTGTATGAGTGCATTTGCAGGTGACCTCAGAGGCATGAAGAGAACACTGGGTCCTTTCAAGCTGGAGTTACAGGCACTTTTGAATGCTGGGACCTTCTGGATGTTGGGACCTGAACTCTGATCCTTCCAATAACAGCATATACTCTTTACTGCTGAAAAATTTCTCCAGCCTAGATCCAGCGCTTTTAGTTTTCTAAGATTCATAGAAAAGAATGAAGTTTCAAATCAGATAAAGTTGTGCTAACATCTTGGGTCTGTTATTTATTGTCATTCATTGATAACATGATCAGAAAACAATGAGAACTTGTATTCGCCTGCCTCATATTTAAACTGACACCAAAGCCGAACTTTATAAATTTTCCCCTAAGTTCAGAGCGAACCACAACTGATACCTACTAGGTACCATGGGGCAGATCCTGCTCTGCTTACCTCTGGTATTAACGGACTTAAACTTCTCAGCAGCACTAGGAAGTATCCTGACAGCATCACATTACAGTGCTGAAATGCAGAAGAAACACTGTTTCCTCAAGTCCATAAAATGGTAAATAGAGGAGACGGCAATCAGTCCTAACAGTGTAATACTAGTGTCAAATGTCATGCTGTAATTTATAGCATTAATTCGTTTAAATAACTTAAAACATTTACAACAGTACGTGGCACACAGTGAGAAATTTGTAATAATAATGTCCTTATTGGTTAAATGTACAATTTAATCATAAATGAATATGACATGTTCACGCGGAGTTCTTGTTACAAAGGGCAATGAAATGCTGATACAGTTCCCTACAGAATGATTTCAAAGCGATTGTTCTACATGAAAGAAGTCATACTGAAAAGGGCTACATATTTATATTAACATTCTAGAAAAGGCAGAAGTACTGTGATAGAAATCAGGCCAGTGGTTGCCAGGGCTGGGGAACGGGGCAGGCCTGACTGACTACAAAGGAGCCTGTGGGAAAAGTCTGTGGTGATGGAAAGTCCTCTCTTTCACTGTCATGGTGCCAAAGCTCATGAAACCGCATAACTAGAGGCACAGGCTTTATTTTATACTAATTACACCTTGGATAAACAAAGCAAATGCATTTTCAAACAATTTGCTACCATAGTGAGCTTAGTCCTGATTAATATGCAGATTTATGTCACCAATAACTTTAAGAATCTGCGGACATAAAAAACGGTGTCTTGTTAATTGTGCAGCGCATGCCCATAAAAGCAGCAGCAGGGGTTCCTTATCAACTCTCTGGCAATGGAGAAAAGCAATTTAAAAAGGGAAAGGGCTGTCATTACTGTCAAATTATCAGGGACGCTCACTATGCATTTTTAGGTTTTCTGTTACTTTGTACACTGTTTAGGAATCAGGTTAAAAGCTGCTTACTAGTAAGCAGGAACTAGTTGGGTAAACACCAAAAGAAATGCAACCCTGGAGAAATAAAAGGGTATGCTCCACAGTCACAAATTACACCTGCCAAAGCAAAACATGCTGAAGAGCACTATATTACCGTTCGAATGGAAAGAGTGGAAATTGTGACGTCAATACAACGTACAGATCACTAGTGGACTTCCCTACAAAGGCTATTCCACGGGAAATGGCTCGTTAGAAAGATCTCAGAAAAGAAGGCAAATTCTAATATAGGCACTATATAAAATGGAAGCTTCGGAGAACATCTTACAGGAATAAAAGAATCAAGCTGACAGCAAGCACGGCCGCAGCTGCTAAAACCACAGTTCCAGATTCACTGCATGAGGGAGATGCTGACTGCAAGCTGCAGCGGGAAGAATACGAAACATCCACAAGCTAAAGAAGGCGGCACTCAACTATATTATTTGACCAGTATCTTCTTAAAAGAATCACTAGAAACATCCCCACTTCACTGAGGACAGCAGCTAATGGGAGGGTTGCTCCTACAAGATTAGCTGTAATGGCCATCAATCTTTAATAATTCTATCTGTAAATAATTTTTATGCTGCTTCTATGGAACAGACTTTATTCTTTAAATTGAGATGGTAACAAAAATTATCGCATCCTGGCGAGAGCAAGGACTGTCAAAATCCTTTAATCTTAGCACTTGAGAGCTGGAGGCAGTAGGATTGCCGTGAGTCTGAGATAGGCATAAATTATACAATAAATTCCATTAAGCCTGGGTTACAGAGTAAGACCTGTCTGCAAAAATCAACATATTCAGCTGGGCGGGTGGTGCACTCCTTTAATCCCAGCACTCAGGAGGCAGAGGCAGCTGGATTTCTGTGAGTTTGATGTCAGCCTGGTCTACAAGAGCTAGTTCTAGGACAAGCTGCAAAGCCACAGAGCAACCCTGTCTCGAAAAATTAAAAAATTTAAAATCAATATATCCTACATCCCTAAGATGACTATCCAAAAGGACAGGTGCCACAACCTTAATTCCCAATCCATCCTCGGAAGAAACAAAGGCACTCACATGAGTAGTCCATTGGCATCAACACATGGAACTCAAGGGCATATTTGCCCTTACAAATAAAAACTGTATCTTCCACCTCCCAGATACTAACATTTATGATTATTGCAAAAGTCAATTTCATCTTATGTACAAAGAAAGACATTCATGTATGCATTATACCTTTTCCGTATCTTTGTTGAAAATTTTTATTTAAGAGCAAACCCAGTGTTTTGGACTTGTTAGGTAAGCACTTTACCAGTGACCTAAACCCCCAACCTCTCCAACGAAACATACACTTAATGAGTGTAACTGTTACTTCTGCAAATTTGACACTGGTATATTAGCTGATTAAGGTGGTATATTCAACATACATTCATTGTGTTATAGCCTGAATGGTGGAGTTGGAAATAATTTTTTATCTAGTGGAGATGTGCAGAGGAAATAGTTTAAGGATGGTTCAAGTTTCGGGGCTTAGGGTGGTATGGGTTGAATTAAGATAGAGAGAGTCAAGTTAACACATAAAAATTTAAATAGCCTATGGTACATATTATCAAACAACTGGGAAAACTAATAGAAATGTGTACATCTGTTTAAACAAAATTAACAAAATACTTGAAAACATAACTTTGAAATTGAAAGTTTAAATGTATACTAGAATAGTTATAGGAATCTTATCTTACAATGAGAAGTAAAGATTTTGAAACTATTTAAATGCAACTTTCTATAGGAAAATATTAGCATATATTTTCTTCCTACAAGTGAGTATCCCAGGAATTTATATTTTAGAATCGATAGGATTCTTATCTGAGTAGCAGATATTGTAAAATATTTAAAGTACATCTTTTAGAAGCAAATATTAGCATACATGTTTTTCCTTCAGGGGAGTATGTGAGAACGTTGTGTGAGACCATTCTTATTTTTTTTTTCGTTTTCTTAGAAATCCCAAGTGATATATACTAGGGAAAAAGCGGGGAGGATGCTCAGAGGGAAATAAGAGGAGAAATTTCTTACTCTACACTACAATATTACTCTGCATATTAATAAACTACAGAGTTTTATCAATAAGAGAGTTCTTTTAGACAGTTTATAAAAGCAAGCATGCAAACAAAGAAGCCAACAGGAAATTGCCATCTGTCTCCATAAATTATAATCTCCTTTGCAGTTCTGTGTTCATTTGCATTAATAGCCAACTTATTTAGCCTGTGATGGAAGCAATTATCCCTGAAAGCCCTCTGCCAGAATAGAACATGAAGGGAGGCCTCCCTGATGGGCTGAGCTTGCAAACCCGTGTGTAACTGGGATGTAGACACAGCTTAATTTACTAAATGTTTGGGCTGCTGGCCAGGGAGGCCTGGGATGGACACGTGTGCCCCGAGGCTCTCAGGTGAGCCCAACATTTTTAGAAAGAGAGCTAGTGCTGGGCGTCCACAGGACACCTGGTACATATGGGTAAAACATCACTTTTAATGTTTATTTTCTAGTAGTTCGGGAAATACTAGGAAGTATTTGGCTTCTTTCCCTACAAAATTGAAGAGTTGGATAATGTCTAATGCTATGATGTGGGAATGAGCTTTGCAGATTTGCTGATTGGCTAACTCTGTTTCTTGGCTCTTGGTACAAAGAGGAAATCAACAGCTGCCTTTATACTTCCTTCGTTATCACTGGATGAAAGCTAATTGTCCTTTATATAATTTATTTGTCTTCTCCTCTTTGTTTTCCCAGTCAAATCATTAAAGACTTCCCATCACGGTCCATCCTCATTTTTCTTTATAGTTCTTTCTCACCTTCCCTCTAAGTTGCTTAAATTCCCATTCGAGGCACACATACTTCACCTCTCACTTGAGTGTGGTTGACATGACAAATTGAGGTACAGTACATCTGACTCTCCCAGCCATCTTTGCTACTTTAAAAAAAGAACACAGGGAAGTGATTTCTTCCTTCTTTTCACTTCATGAAAACTTACCAGGTCAAAATTCTCAGTAAACAAAAGGAGAAATGAGAAATATTCGTATTAACACCATATCCAAAATTTTATTAAGACTTCAGGGTTTGGTGATGTCCATAGGCAAAGAGTGTCTTAATTACTTCGAATGGTTAAAATTGGGTGCCTTCAAGAAGCTCATGCGACATTTCTGAGAACCAGTTTCTCACTATAGATGGCTGTAAGCCACCATGTGGTTGCTGGGGATTGAACTCAGGACCTCTGGAAGAACAGGCAGTATTCTTAACCCCTGAGCCAACTCTCCAGTGAACCAGCTCCTCTAACATCCTAGGCAACTGTCAACAATGTGAAATGATGGCCCTTTCTTTTACCATATGTGATGTCACTATTCAAACAGTTATTGATGAATATCACTAATTAAAGTTTTTTTAAAAAAATCAATAAATATTGTTTACATCTTAATCTTTTTCTTAAAATAAATATGGAAAATGTTTTGTAGTACAAAATTAACCAGATTCATTCATTTCTAATACTGAAATTTCTCTTGCTTGCTTAGGAAACTCTTACTTCTGCCACGTAGCTTCTTTTTTTTTCCAAGTAGCTTTACTTTTTTCCAAGTAGCTTCATATAACGCAGACTACCACAGTTAAGGGCGCACTCCTGTCCTCTGTTTTTCTTTCCCATGCCTCAATCACACATTCATCTCACTAAAACTGTTAGCATTTGTATCTGTGTCTGTCAGTAATGTTTTGTTTTTTAAATCTGATTTTAATAAATATTATAGAAAACTAGGACATATTCAGTGGTTTAAAACAACACATGATTACTCTCTCAGAGTTCTGTCCCAAAATCCTAAAATTCCTATTCTTGAACAAAACGAAGCTGTCAAAGGAAGAGGCTGTGTTCTGTGTCTACGAGGAGACAGCCTGTTCCTCTAGCTTTGGGGTCTGGGGTTGTGGCTCCCCTTGCCTGGGAACTTCACCACTGCACACTGTTCACTGAGCCACACTGACAGTTTCTCCCCTGCCTTTGTATTATCTTTCTCCTTTCCCACCACAGGGACACATGTCACTGTAGCACAAATTATAATAATTCTTAATAAAAACCCAGAATCAGATATTGGGAAGTGAACGCTGAGAGATGAAACCAGCAGTACAGGCAGCCGCTAGAGAGACATTTTACTTCTCCTAATGCTCAGATCAAAAGGGCGATCCTGTCCTCAGACTGCTTCCTTAGACTGCATCTCAGAGTGCCTGCCTCCTCGTGTCTCCACCAAACCCCAGACTGCACTGAGCCCCTGTCTCTTCCCGCCTTATATTCCTCTCTCCACCCAGTCATATCATTCCTGTCTCCACCTCCCTAGTGCTGCAATTAAAGGCTTGTATTTGTATCTGTGTCTGCCATTAAAGTTCCCAAGTGCTGGGAACACCAGCCGTGAGTTCTATTTCTCTTTTTAAACAGATTCAATCTTGTGTAGCCCAGGGTGGCCTTGAACTAACAATGATCCCTCTGCCTCTGTCTCTCCAGTCCTGGATTAAAGGTGTGTGCCACCACTCCCTAGCCTCTAGTGCTGTAGCTCTGCTTTCTGATCTTTGGGCAAGTTTTAGTTGTTGAAATATAGACAAAGCACCAGTACATGTCATTGCAATTGGTCCACACTGAGATTCCAATATAATTCCAGGAAAATCTCAACATTTGTCCATAGCTTCAAATTCTCTGTCATATATAGCAAATCAATCCATTCAATGTTAAGGTGAGGTTTCCTTTTCAAGCTGGACCTTCAGTCCTTAGATAATCTAGTATAGGGTTGGTGCCTATACTATATATATTAAATACATTTAAATAGTGTATTCAAGTGTATTTCCCTGAGGCACATAAAATAAAACTTATAGAAAACTATGGGCTTATAGTGTTTATTAGAAAGTTACAACACTGAAGCACTGATTAGGGACATTTATCATGCGTGTGAATGACATGTGATATGTATGTTTAAATTATGTGCGATGTGTATTGGGCACATGCATACCATGGGGCATGTGTGAAGTCATCCGACAACTTAGTGAAGTCAGCTCTCAACTTTGCGCTTTAAGTGGGTTCTAGGGATTGCGGTTCTTCTGTCAGCATTCGGCAGCAAGTGCCTTAACCCACCGGGCTGTCTTCCTGACCCCAGACCACTTTTCCGCAATGATCTTTGCTTTGCAGTATTGCGTGTTAGAGCGAGGGCTTGCGGCGCTACCACTGAGACGCAGACTCAGCCTGAGCAGGAACTTTTGCGATGTGCTTTTTGTGTCATTACACAATTTCTGTTGAAATTTGTGGTAAGTTTTGCAATTCTGAAAAATGAAGTGAAACTACTACCAGTGTACTACAGCCATGACCAGTCCCCATCAAAGTCCATTATCACCCACACTATTTACACTGAGGTTTAAATAGGCATCACTGTTTCTTTTTATTCTGAACATAGACAATCTGTAACACAACAATTTCATAGAAAATTGGAATATTTTCTTATGTAATAAGTGTCCATCTTTCACTAAGCTGTGATTAACTCCAAGCTATTTAAGAAGATATCATATCATCTGTGTCTATTTTTAGAGTTAGGTTCCTTATTCATTTGAGTAGCACAGCTTTTAAAAGTGGCTCATGCCAAATACTATGATTATGATTATTTAAAGAACTATATATTAAGCTGACTTTTGCTAAAGGAAAAATCTATAATATTTGAAAATAAAAAGGAATGTATGTGGAAGAAGAATGATTAAGTAGTATTAATCAAGAATGTTTATTTAAGATTATGATCTCACTTGAGCATAATGTGTCTAGAAATTCTTTGCTCAGGTATCAGCCACAAATTGTTCATACAAATTACTGTTGTTATGTAACATATTCTGAGAAAGGTACATCACATGAATTAGAACATAATATTTTAGAAACTGGTATGGTCAGAGAAGAAAAAAAATTAAAGGAATGAAGCCTAGTCCTTGGCAATGGGATAAGTCACAATATTAGTATAGTGTAAGGTGATTTCGTGGAGAGCAAGCAGTGGGGACTGAGGTGTGAGAAGGGGATGGCTCATGCGCCAGGGGAGCTTCCTAGGCAAAGGCTGCTGCAGAAAAGCATCCGCGGGTGATCAGGAGAAAGAACACACTGCAGATAGTTATCGGTATACAGAGTAAGCAAGGGGGAGAAGAGTCTGAGGTAAGTTCTGAGTGCTATGTAGGCCATATGGGAGCAATTAGAAAAAACACAACGAAACACAAATATCCCGTGTTGTGGGAAATCTAGACAAGACATTTTGTGACCATGAAAAATTAAATGTTTAGTGTATTAAAATATCTCAGGAATAGGGTCGGCGCCACGAGTAGCCCCGACCTCATCTGTACACAGTAACACATAGTCTTCAATTGGAAAAAACACTTTAATAAAAATTATAGAAGCAAGGTATAGTAGAAACCTTTAGATAGAGATTAAGAGGAGAGGTTCAGAGGGGCAACTTTTACTTCTCAGTTTGTACTTCATGTATTGTAGGCTTCTAACCATGAGAGTAAGAGCCACTCGTAGGACATCAGCCTGGTCTCCTGGCAGGCAACTCTGTAGGTCCTGCTAGGTCCTTTCAGAGCAGCGGCCACACCATGTGTAAAGTATGTTCGCAGATGAACTTGGACATACATACCTTTGGGTATAATATGCAGAAGTGTTAGAGCGTGGGCGTGAGGTCGTTCTACCTTTACTATTCTTAAATTTCATTTTTTATTTCACGTGAATGTGTATTTTGCCTACATACATGACTGTGCATGATCTATATTCAGGGCCCATAGAGACAAGAAGAGCGTGTCTGATATGGAATTGGATTCTAGACAGCTGTGTGCGGTGCTGTTATGTGGGTGCTGGGAATGGAATCCAGGGAATCAGGAAGGGCTGTCAGTGCTCTGAACTGCTGAGCCATCTCTCCAGGCCCTGTTTGGAGATTTAAAGAAATTAAACTGCACAGTTTAATTCCTACCATCAGTTAAAAAGTATTTCTCTTTTCCCATATACTTGCTAATATTTGCTGTCTTCTTGATGTTAGCCATGTTGACTAGGGTGAGATGGAGTCCCAGAATACTTAATTTGCATTTTTTCTGATGACTGAAAGTACTGAATGCTTTTTCAAACTGTTATTAGCCATTGGTGCTACTTGTTTTGAATACTGACCCTGTACTTCAATAGGTCATTAATTAATTAATTTTTAGAGATCTGAAGTGATTTTGCTTATTTCTTTCATGTTAGGCCAATCATGAAATTTCACCATGATTTTTGGGGTGGGGCAGAAGGAAAGTGTATTCAGAATGATTGAGGCCATGGCCTGGTTGGCCTGATACGGTACAAGCAGGGATGGGCTCACTGGGGAGGCTGGAGGAGCACCGACTGCCCCCACTGGCAGGTAGGCGATGCTCTGAGAGTGGGAGAGCGTGTCAGCAATGTCCTCAGCTGTGAAATCAGGCCATCACCTGTGGTGGGCAGTGAGTTGGCAATAGATCAGTTGGGCTGGCCTAGAGTCATCCTTAGCACAGATGATGGCGGCCTTCTTCTGCTGCTCAGCCTTTCCACCACAGATCTCGCCCTCTCTGCTTCCTGCTGTCACCTGTTTGGCTTCCACTGCTTCTGTGAACTCCTTCCCCAGGGTCAGATGTGTCAGGGACACATCATCCAGGATGAACCCAAACGTTGCTCCTCACTCTGTGAGGTCATCGCTCACCTGCCTGAAGACCAGCTCTCGCTGGGTGATCATTTCCAAGCAAGTCACCAGCGACTTTAGCATCTCTGTGGGATGGATGGCAGCACTGGCTCATCATAGTCCTCACTGATCAGTGCCGGTGGGGATACAAAGAAGCTAGCTGGTAATCAGCCGGAAGAGGGTATGTAGTGTGATGTTGACATTCTGCAAATCTTTGCTACCAGTGATGACTGGTACATTCTGGGGTTGCCAGTGGCAGTCACAGGTAATTGGCTTCTGTACCCATTGGATGAGAAAATGAGCTCTTTCCTTTACCACAATATCCGCTACTCCACAGAATCAGTCAAATAGGACAGTTCTGTGCCCAGCATCCACATTATATAAGGCAGAGTTCACTGTGCCCCCTGCAGCTGCTAAAGTCAGGCTGAACTTTCCAAAGGACTCAAACTCTTTGGCAGCCATGATTCCTTCCGTTGCACCCACTCACACCTTTCACTCCACCCTCCCCATGAAGTCCCCAGTCTCGCATCAATAGCATATTTATTGACTGGAGGATTTGAAGAGACTTTTCTTTAGTGTTTAATTTTTGTAGTCTTTTATATATCTCAAACTTAAAAAAAAAGGTTTTTATTTGTTTTTCTGGGTTATCCTTTCCTTTCCATCCCATCCCATTCGATCCCATTTGATCCCATTCCTCTGAGTGTTTGTGCTATTACTATGTTCTCTTTGCAATAATTATTATCAAATAATGTTTGCTAAGAAGCAACTGTGGAGAGATGGTGCACAGACTATACGCTCACTCACAGATTCCCAGGCTGTCACGCAGAGGGACTTCCTAGCTTAGATGACAGCTTCTCATGTTCCATTGGCAGAACTAAATGAATCATTTCTCTAACAATTAGAGCCTAGTCCATTCTTCTCCGTGACTATGGGAACTTAATTCCTGGTGTCTATTAGATTGCTATAGATAAATGACCACAAAGTTGAGGCTTCCATAAATAGAAAATGCTCCCACACAGTTCTGAAGGTTATCAAGGTGTTGACAGGATACGCTTTAACCACTGGTTTTCTGGGAGAATCAGTTTCCTTGGTTTTTCCATTGCTTAGAGTTTCAATTCTTGCATTGCTTTTCTCAAGCTACCTCTTTCAGTTTTCAAAGGCAGCAGTTCAGCATCTTCTGCTCCCTCCCATCCTACAAGCTGAACTTGTCCTGTCCTCTCTCTACCACAGACACACTTACAGTTCAGTTAGGGTCATCTTGACCTTGCTCATCATGGGATCCTCGAGTTATGTACTGCGGAAAATCTAGTCTGTCCCATACAGAAACAATCACAGGTACCAAGAACTGTCATGTTGATCTCTGCAAAGCCCTCCTTCGCCACCACACTTTCACATGTTGTCACAGGAAGTAAAACGTTCACAGATTCCAGGCAATTAGATTCTGACTATTTTTTCTCTTTTGAGGAACAGTAGGAAGCATGACTCTTTGTGATGCAGAAAGGTACAAAGAATAGATGGGAGAATGCAAGTATTGAAAGAGGGAAAATTCCCTCTCCTTCCTTTCTAAGTCAGACCCATCCTTTCTATTCAGCTCCTACTGGTACATCAAGCCTGGAGAGCTACAAAACTTCCAGAGGAAATCCGGATTTGGCTCACATGGCCCTGCTCTGCTGGTCAGTCTCCCCCTTCTCTCTTCTAACAGATGTTCTCCTGCTCCAGAAAGTCTCCAATATGACTTCCGCTTTGAGGATTCGGGGATCTGTGGCCTATTGCCTTTATCACCATAATAGTTAATACACGAGTTTAGCTTTCATTTGCAGGCGCTACACATTTCTGAGTTTATGAAGAGAAGATTCATATGACGGCGTTTAAAAGAATATCTTATTTTTCTCTAGGAGACCTATAACATAAAATCTGTTTCAAATTTTGCAATAACTTGCTGTTCTCTCACACAGCCAGCCAATGATAGAAATGATTTTGATCACTGTGTCCTGTGGAAAATTCTCTCCTTTCTAGCTAAAACCTCAGTCTATTTTCTGGAAGACTACAGTATATTTTTCTTTCATTCAAAAGCAATGTAAAAGTCTCAGGGTACAATTACTAATGAACGACTTATGGAAAACAGGGTAACTTCTAGATTTGATAATTTTCCTTATTGAATTAATAGAGTGCTATGAATAGCCTGCTGAAACTTTCCAATTATATTTCTAAGGGTAGTATATTATGTAAACATCGGCCCAGGGACAAAGAGTGGAAAATGTGGTTCTGGTATTATGAGTTCCCATGCATGGAAATACAGACAATCAAGTACAATTTGGGAGTAGATTGACAATATTAGCTAACAGAAATAATTACAAATTAAGGTTAAGCTAAACAAAGATTATGTAATTATATAATACAAATTTTAATGAGTGGCTTGTAGATTATATGACTAAATTGCAATTTGAACCATTTAATTTAAAAAACCCAGAGAATATTTTCTGTACTTGCAGCTCAGTTGAAATATTTTTAATGAGTCTTTTCTTATAAAGAACATGACATATTACAAGTACTTATACTTTCATAGACCATGAAGAGCAGTATTTGAGAAGGCCTTTTAAGCTAAGTATAAAAATAATGCTTAAAAGTATAGAAAATTTTCAGTATTGATTGTTTCCAACAAACCAGGAAATTATTTTGCAAACAAATGAATTTATGTGTTAAACAAGATTACTTTTTTCTTCAAAATATAAATGGTTAAAATCAGACCATTGTGTAACAGGTATTACCTTATTCCTCTCTACACAGCTTTTCATTCAAACAGACACACCATGTTTTACTATTTCTATATATCAATGGGCTTACGTTCTAACTCATTCTCTATCCAGGTAATTTACATCGAGATATTAAAAGAAATTGAATGCCCAGACTGAGTGAATACTTTCTTAGAGGGCAACACACAACTTTTTCTTCATTGCTATAACTTTGTTTTTCAAATGTAGTTTTGCATCTAATGAGCGAAATGATGAAACGTTTAATGAAGTTGAGATAATGAAGACAAGGTATCACAAAGATCTTTTGCTTTACCAACACTTTTCTTGGCCTTTCAAGAATATTTTACAGATATTTACGGAGTCATAAAATAGTCAACGAAAGAAGAATGTATACTCTACTTAGCAAGACACAATATACATCATGTACTTTTAAAAGGCTTTTTTACAAAAGTGAAGCATGAATTTTAACATTCAGTGTTAACTCTAACCTACTTGATTATAATATACAAGTGTTTCTAGGACTTCTATAGCTCTACTAGGCCAACCTTCTACAGTGTCTACATGTTAAAAAAAATATATATATATACGAAATACATACATATATGTATACATATACATAAACACCTTGGATTTTATAGTACTTTTATAACGCTCTCTTACCCTTACTACTATAACCTACGTTTCAGCTATAAATTAATCAGTTTCCTGATCCTTACATATATTTTTTTCTATTTCCATGTTTCTGAATCTTTCATGAGATTCTTTTTCCCTTACCTATAACATTTCCAAGCTCAGTTCCTGATAGCCACAACTAAGTTGGTACCATGTCCCTAGTCTAAAACATGCAGCTTACGATTATCTTAAAATAATCAGATGTACTCTTTATCGTTTTCTTAAAATGTGAGTCCTACATTGTTTTTAAAAGTGTTTTTGATTATTGCTTATCCGTTAGCTAAATTATACTGAAAGATGTATAGAAAGCTAGGTGATCCTCAGTGTTGAATATAGTGTCAGTGTTGCCAAAACTGCTGCAGAATGCTTAAAATGGAATACTGCCCATATTCTGCATTTATTCCCACTCCAAGATCTAAGCAATTAGCGGGAACAATGTATAGCCACCGTCTAGACAGTAGAACAAATAACTAAAATTGGTGGTTTGAAATAATGAAACTTAAAATCCCATTAGAATTCTTGGAGCCGTCTAATATTATTCCATTAACGAGTGTGTCAGACTAAAGTCATATAGGAAAAGTTAAGTTTCTTTGCATCATTTGGGCAGAACAATCCTGTACTATGTAACAGAGAGAGGGAAAGAAGTTAAATCTCCTTTCATTGCAAAGACACGGAAAGCCAAATGGAATTATCCCCGAATGCTTCCTCCCACAGACAAAGAGGGCGATCAAAGAGTCTAATACTGATATATCTTATGGTTGTGACATTTCCCTTTCTCTGTGTCCTCATTTCCCTTTTCTATTCTGCTCTCTGTTCTGGTTTATTGTGGGCTTCATGGAAGAAAAGAAAGCAGAGAAGGATGACTCAGAATTTCCTGCGTCTCTAGTGCTCATGCCTGCCAAGTTGCAGCACTTCACCGGGGTAGAATCCTGTTGCCCAAGCAGCCTCTCACTGGAGTCAGGGTGGGAGAGTGCTGTGGCTTTGCTCACGTCACCCACTTTCCATCAGTGCCACGTACTGCCGACTCAATTTGGGAAGCCATAAATCCTGCAATCTACCAAGCTACAAGGGGTGAACACTGTATTAAAGAGTTTCTTTGGTACCAATATTTCTTTTTGATGGAGAAATTACTCATACTAACCTAAAACTGATAAAAAAATTGATATTTTAAAAATCATTCTTAGGAGAAGAGCACACAACTGTAACAGATTTACCAACCACTTGATGTTTTTATTAAGGTCAGCCCTGTGTTGAAATATGGCTTGATTGCCTAATATGGCAAATTAATAATGGTCTTGATCTCCCGAACTGAAGTCTTTTTATGTTTAAAGGGAGATGAACATAGAAATACTTAGTCATGAATAAACTTCAATATGACGAAAAGTTCTATTTTTCAGTTTCCTACTTCTTGAAGCTTTTGGCTCTTCATAAATATAGGTGTTAGCCTTAATTTTCTATGAGCCCAGGTAGGTATAATAACAGCACTTGAGTCAAGTCTTATAAATACAGGGATCTTTAATAAGCTCAGAGTGTTTGAATAATGATTTATGAGATTTGGTATGAAGCATAGATACATTTATTCTTTTCTATTTTGGGAAAATATCTATGCACTGAGTTCTGAAATACAAGATCAAGAGTAACTTAACTGGCTGTCTTTTTTATTAGAGTTATTAGTTTTACATTAGCCACCATTCTGGGTAATCTATGATTTCCTTTCTATCTATTCCATTTCTAACTCTTGCCAGACAATTCAGTTGACTGTGACTCAATTCAAAAAAATGAATTTTATTAATGCTTAATTTTTTCCATACATCATTTACAATATTATCAAAGTTTTCCTTCATTGTATTTGCAACATTTAAACCAAGAAATTAGCCTCACTTGAATCATTATTTATTTTACTCTCAACTTACTTAATAAATCATTAACAATATTTAGGTTAACTATTTATCTTTGTCTCCTAATAGTTTTTTCTCTTATTAATTCTATGGTTTTTTGCTAGATTATATTTAATTTTCCTAAATTACAGTACTATAAAATTAAATATTTAATTAAAAATTACTAAAATAAAAATTTAATTGTCTCATGTTAAAAAGTTGCTATAATTTAATAATTTTGAAGTGTTAAAAATAACTCCTGTTATTTTTGCTATAATGTATTCAAATAATATTACTTTTATAAAAATCACAATTGTAATTCGTTTTCTTATAAAAACATTTATTAACCACACATGTATGTGATGTGTCCTCTATGATATAATAATTATGAAAAATGAATGTTCTGTTGACTTCAATTCTCAAATAAAATGTACTTAAAACTTTTTCTGTACACAGTGAAAAGGATGTTGGTACAGTCCACTGCTATGGAGTCTGCACCCACGACTCTGTTGATCAAGTCTGACTTTCTTCTCTAATGAGCACCAGCCACCAATCTCTGTGCTTCAGTTTCTTCACCTACAAAATGCAGTTTAAACCAGCGGCTACTCCATGGAGTCTATGAAGGGTTAACCTAGGAGAGTGAGGGATGGGTAGAGTGTGGAAAGCTGTCATTGGGACACCACTGCAGCAGTGGTCATCACTGCTTCGTTTGGTGGTATTTTTAATTATTCCAAGCAACCGTTTTACGAGATTCCTCTTTTAAGGCGGCTGTTTATGTTTGTTTTCTGTTTCAACTGAAGCAAAATAGTGATAATTTCCTAAAGCTTAAGAAGTTGAGTGTTTGTTCTTAATAGCATATAAGTCTAGGTATGTGAACAATATTTCCTGCTTTAAAAGAACTTTAGTAAAGAGGCAGTTGAGGGTCTCCTCCAAGTGCCATGACTTCACTAAATCTGAGTAGCAGTCTGGTTTTCGAGAGCAGGCATGATTTCATTCTTGGTGAGCAGATCTTAAGTGCAATTAGAGAGCTGTTGGCTACTGTCAAGGTCTGGGTGCTATTCTATAGCCCCATTAGTGCTATCATGTAATGCTGGTCATGGTTGTGGTTCATAGGCATCACAGCTGCGGAGGACTGTTGGCTGCTTACCTCTAGAAGTTTCCATGGTATCTTGTGTAACTGTAAATGGTACTGTAAAAGCTAGTCCCGAGGGAGGAGACATGCAGGTCAGTTCCAGTTCCAGGACCCCTGGGCCCTGTGTCTTCAGCAAGACTTACCTTCCAATTCTTGAGAGCAACTAAAGGTAACAGCAATAGGCTGTGATATTTGGAACTTTCTTGGACAACCTTGACCAAAAGCTAAAAAAAGAGCTTCTCATGATTGGTACTGGGATTCTTTTTAATGGCCTCTGGTTCTTGAGAGAGTATTGTTAGCTCAAATGGGAAATTTTCACTTAATCTATCTTTGGCTCTTGAGAGAGTATTATCAGCTCAAATGGGAAAATTTCACTTAAAGTATATGTATATTTGCATGCAGATTTTAGGTAGATAGTTAATAGCATGATTCCTTGTGGCTTTTTCAGACATTCTTACTCTTTTATTACCCTCCACCTTAGATCTCCCTCACCCTCCTAGTTAGTATTCTCCCTTCCCATTTCCTAGATCAGAGATTTACTTGTAGCCTGCTATTTATCCCCCCCTCTTTGGGCCCCCAGCACTCTACCCTGCCAATGGTTTCTTCTTACTTTCCTGACTTCTGCAGTTAGTGCAGGATATGCCCTGAGATCTGAGGTTTGTTGGGAAAAGTCTCCAGTGAGAGAGAATATGCCATATTTGTCTTTCTGTGCCTGGTTTACTTCACGCACCATTATCTTTTCTAATTCCATCCAGTCACTTGTAATATCATGATTTCACTTTTCTCTAGAGTGGGAGTATTCCATAGTGTACACGCATCACATTTTCATTATCCACTTGTTAGTTAAACTACCTATACTCTAAATAATGACAAAGAGGGATGTTGACTTTGGAAAAGAACTAGGAGAGGTATATGGGAGGGTCTGGAAGGAGGAAAGGGAAGGGAGGTGTGATGTAAAATATAAAGGAGCAACAAAATACAAACTCCACCTGTTCTTTGTTTTGTTTGTATGTGCTGTGTGTTTTATCCACCCCAAAATAAACCTCTATCAAAATGCAAAAATTAATTGGATTGTGCACACATGTTGCGCACTCTATTACTGCTTTTAAAGCACCGGAGAAACTGCAATTAGTGGGGAAATAATGCAGCAATATCTACATGAAGTCTGTATTCTAGATGTCCTAGAAAGAGAACTTCCCTTTTCATCTCTTCCTACTTCTCCGTCTCCTTCTCTGTATCCGAGGACATTTACTACAGTTACGTGAACTACCACTTCAATTTTCACAAAAGTTTGAAGCATGGTCGTCAAAGACAAAGCCTAACGTCCCACCAAATGGAACTTCTAGTAGACCACTTCCCCCAGAGGATGGGGTGGTTTTGTTATTACACCTTAACTGCAAGCCTGCACTCGGTCATATTTGAGGATGAAATTAATAGTATGTATGACTAACAACAAAACCTTAACATTAGCGTAAAGTAAACCAATATAATAATTTTCTCAGGTAGCAGAAACAAAGCATAGAAAACACCTTGATAACAGAATTCCAAGAATTCTGAAGAGAATGAGTATCATGTCCCTAGTGGTTACTACAGCCACAGGTAACTAAACGCTCATGGAAACAGGAGAAAGGACAACAGCGATTGCTCAAATGTGGCAACCAACCATAATAAAACAACCATTATGTATTACAGTCCTGGAAATAACTTAGTACATCAAAACATACAAAACTATTTATAGGCTACCAGGTGATGTCTTGATACATGTATCGATTATTAAACATTGTAGTGAAAACATTCAAATGAAATCCTCCTACTGGGTTCCTGAAAGTAAATGTGCACACCAGAAAACCTTGCCCACTGAATAATCTTCTACTGTTTGAAGGAGTGTGTGTGGGGTACTGGACTGACTTTGCATCATGAAATGTTAAAAGAGTATGTTCAATTTTTGAGCCAGTGAAAGAAGAGAAACAGCTCATCCCCTCTAAATCAGCAAAAAGATAAAATCTATCAGAATTAAGAAAGTAAAAACAATTTAAATGTTGTATATCTAAAGAGACAAAACGGCAAGCATACACAAAGGTATAAAATAAATAAGGTTAGGACTGGAATAGACCCATACCAAATAAATCCTAACAAAAGACAGTTCTGAAATAATCAGAGCTATTTTATAATAAGAGCAACTCGTTCTCCAGGAAAACTCCTTTATCTAACAGTGCAGCTTCAGACTGAGCCTGTAAAGCTGCAGGCACATTTATTGAAACAGCAGGGATCTTAGCACATCTCTTTTCACTAAACAGAAGAAAATGAACTTTAGTTAGGAGAGCTACATAACAAGATTTACAAACCTGACCTACTAAAACACGGCAGACGTATTTCCCCAGCACTGTTAGAACATTTATAGTGCCATCTCACAGTTTTCAGACAACTTTAAAGTTTAAATTACTACAATGTCAACTAAATTTTCTACCGTATTCCTATCTACCCGTTCTTCTAAGGTCTCTCTCCTTTCTGAGCTCCATCTCCTAAACTTCAAGGGGCAATGAAGCACTGGAATGCTCGCAGTATGGGAGATAAGGACAAAGCATGAAAGTGAGCTGCACTAAGAGGAAAAGTTTGCATCCACCCTGAATGAGCTCAAAGATGAAAGAAATCGCGCGCTGCAGAAGGGTGATTTTGATAGGCAGTAAGAACTACCATAGAAAACAGAAATGTGAAGGCAGCAGAAGTAGCTGAAATAAATGATCATAAACAGGATGGGAAATACAAAGGCTCGCCCAGATGGAACGAAGACACCTGCACAGATGTAGCTATGCTCAGAAGAAATGTAATAACTCAGCCCCAAAGAAAACCAATCACAGCCAGGGTCACTAAATATGTGGTTAGTAGTGTAAAATCCTTGGGTGAACAAGAATACTGTAGGATATAATTTTAAAGTCCTTAAAAAAGGCACGTAGAAACCGGGCTTCAAGGTAAAGATCTTTAAACTTGAGAAAATGAAGCAGAATGTTAGTATCAGTTTGAGCTATCATTTTACTACAATACAGCTCTACAGACATTCATACATGAGACATTTCAAACCTTCTACAGTCTCACTCTTTAGTCCTGCAGCATCTAAAATACACTAGTATTAGATATGTTTCTTATAACCAGTTCTCAAAAGTAAAAATATATTCCTGTGAACTGAAATGAATAAATATTTACATAAGAAAGTACACACACACACACACACAAAGAGAGAGAGAGAGAGAGAGAGAGAGAGAGAGAGACTCCATAACCTTAGAATATTTAAGAAAAACATACTTCTTAATCCCTGAGATTTAAGGAAATACTGTTTGTAAACGCCTGCGTGGCAAACACCAAATACAAATGCCTCCTAACTCGTCTCTGAAGAGTCCTATTCTTGCCACTTTCAATCACATATAGAAGAAAAACTGTTTGTCTGTTAATAATATATATCAAATAACATAATCAATTATTAAAAATCTTCCTGAGCGTCTATAGGCACATGGAGCACTGTACAAGTTGCTTGTTGTCTGGGAACTAATAAGATGGCCAGGAATCTTATTTTCAGGAAGGTGTCCAAGTAGAACATGATGCCATGGTAATTTTGCTCCTGTCCTTGATAAGCCACATTATCTGTTTGGTATCTGTTGCTCCTTAGAATATTTTGCTTAGTTGATTTAGCAGTTGTTCTGAGCGTCATGAATGCACCCGAGAGTCTGTGACTTCTAATGGCACAGGATGATGAAGATAAATTTCTGCTGCTAGAACTCCGTGTTGAGACTACTTCAGCACATCACACGACATCTGTAAAAATGCCACAGTGCCACATCTTTCTTTTTGATCTACCTTACTATCTTTCAATTATGTTTTTGGCACAAACACTTTCCCCATGTTCTTCCTATGCACTTAGGGGCTTGAGCATCTCCATGGCATCACCCGGAGTTCAAATGTGTGGTTGCTTCCAAAGGATATTAAAAGTCAGTAATCTTGTCTTCAACTCATAATGTTGCTTTCGTTCTTGAGTCTACACAAGTTGATATTTGCCTGTTAATGATGAAAAGAAAAATCTCCAAGTATCCTTATCAGTTCCTAAAGAATTTCAAAAACAATCCAGAAGAATTAGATAATAATGCCATATACATATTTTTATGAAACCAACTTTAAATATCTACATATTGATTATTTTGTAGTGTAAATTAAAAGGACTACAGTGGTTTGAATGACAATAACCTAGAAAGGCTCATAGTTGAATGGCAGGTCCCTAGGTGGTGGAAAATCTAGGGAAGGGTTAGGAGGTGTGATCTTGTTGGTGGAGGTGTGCTACTAAGGGGTGGGCTGTGAGTTTTCAAAGACCCATTTCAGGCCCAGGCCATGGCCCAGGTGTGCACACATTCTCTCTCTCTCTCTCTCTCTCTCTCTCTCTCTCTCTCTCTCTCTCTCTCTTCCTCTCTGTCTTCCTCCCTCCCTCCACCCCCCCCCTTTTTCTTCCTCCACTTACAGATAAGATGTGAGCTCACACCAGTGATCCTGCCCCTTGCCTGCCAGCCCACTGCCATGCTCCCCACCATGATCG
>JAQHUG010000056.1:1878813-1926406 GCA_028555095.1 Dicrostonyx torquatus | reverse complement strand
TCTTTGTGTGTTTGGTGCAGATAAGATTAAGTCGTAAATTATGAACTGAAGAGTTTGTGTGTTATCATGGTGGACACAGAGTAGGTGCTAACTACACAGTGACTGTACTTACTGCTTTCATTATATTTGTTAGGACAAATAGAGAGAGTCTTTTGAGTCTCATAAAATGCACATCTAGACGAGGTATTATAGTATACACCTTTTATCCCAGCACTCGGGAGGCAGAGGCAGAGGCAGGTGGGTCTCTGAGTTTGAGACCAAATTCCAGGACAGCCAAGGCTACACAGAGAAATCCTGCCTTGAAATACCAAAAAATAAATAAATAAAATAAAGTAAAAAAAATCAAGTGTACATCTTGGACAATCACACCAGAAGGCCACTAAGCAAGGGGAGACCATGGTTAATGGCTTTGGCTCTAGAAAGAAGGTGACAAGCAATCAGACAGAAACTCAAGTCTGTAAGCCAGAAATCTCAGTGGAAGCCTAATTGGGAGCTTTTTCCTGCAGAGATTCTCTGACAAAAAGTGGATGAGTTGAGAAAGGAAACTGAAAATTCCTGCAGACAGACCAAGTCCATTGGTCCCAAGAGAGTCACTTAGGTTTCAGCCAGAGATTCACCAAATTATTCCATCTCCCAAACCTCACCCAGCTATGGGTGTTATCTTACTAACGAGGAATTGAGTGCTGGATGTCCTAAGTTTCCTAAATGAACACATGCCGGGGCACATGGTATCTTAGGCTAGTGGCAAGGGAACTTTGGAATGCAAATAACAAGCTCCTGGGAAACGTCATGGTCTCAGCTTTTGAAAGTCAGCGGCCACATTGAGGAGGGTGGGGTGACAATGGAGGGGGTCACAGGCCATGGCTCCACCCCATGAATAAACCCCAGAGGAAATACCAACAGGAGCAGAAAAAAATATATACTACTCAGATTTGTATGAACAGACTTGTGGTTTGCAACTGAATTTATTACTTTTAATTTATCAAGGCTATTGTAACGTAACCAACAATTCCGCCTTTGAATGACACTCATTTGTTGCACAATTCTGCACTACAGCTTTTTTTTTTTTTTTGGCTGGGTATTTTCTGAAAACTACAATCGAATCAGAATTGTTCTGGAAAGAGGCTTACTTTCAATTCCTCTTTTTATACAACAAAGATATTCGTGAAACACATGACAGACAGACTACAGAAACAGTACAAGGACCCATGTTTACTTCACAAAAGCTGTGCTTCTTTGTTGAGCCTACCTATCCTTCCTGGAATAGTTATGTCAGAGGAGCTAGAGGGAAAGGTTCTGGGGTGGATCTGACCAACATATATGTGTACAGATAAAATCTGAAAACTAAAAAAACTGCTAAAATTAGAACTTAAAAAAGCACGAAAGACAGTGTGACTCTAAGACATTTTAACATGAAAAAAATAAAACCTGAATTTTCTACATGTGGAACCTAGAGGGCAAGTTAGGTAAATTAAAGTATAACACTTTAGGTACTGTGTTCTCGATGATACAAGACTGAATGGTTTCCGCCTCAGTACATTAAGTCATTAAGATCTTCCTTTACCCCACAATTTCTCCAGCATAAGTTGTCCAGGATTGCTGGTGGGAATGCAAGCTGGTACAACCCCTTTGGATGTCAGTGTGGCGATTTCTCAGAAAATTAGGAAACAACCTTCCTCAAGACCCAGTGATACCAATTTGGGTATATATCCAAAGGATGCTCAATTGTGTCAGAAGGTCACGTGTTCAATTATGTTCATAGAAGCATTGTTTGTCAAAGCCAGAACCTGAAAACAACCTAAATGGCCCTCAACAGAAGAATGGATAAGGAAAATGTGGTACATTTACACAATGGAGTACTACACAGCAGAAAAAAATAACAACATCTTGAATTTTGCAGGCAAATGGATGGAGCTAGAAAATATTATTTTGAGTGAGGTAACCCAGACACAGAAAGACAATTATCACATGTACTCACTCATAAATGGCTTTTAAATATAAAACAAAGAAAACCAGCATACAAATCACAATCCCAGAGAACCTAGCCAATAATGAGGACCCTAAGAGAGACATACATAGATCTAATCTACATGGGAAGTAGAAAAAGACAAGATCTCCTGAGTAAATTGGGAGCATAGTGACCTTGGGAGAGGGTTGAAGAGGAGGAGAGAGGCAGGGAGGGGAGCAGAGAAAAATGTAGAGCTCAATAAAAATCAATAAAAAAGAAATTAAAGAAATAAAGGAGAAAAATATTTTCATTGGAGAATATAAAGATACACTAATCTGCAAATTAGGATGGATTATGATAAAGTTCACTACATATCTTTAATCAGACATTATTGGCTTCCATTTTTACTATAAAATTAAATGTCAAGTACAAGAATGACCTATAACATCCTTCTTTTCAAAGCTTTTTCATGACTAGAGTCCTTACTGATTGCCTGTATCACTTCTACCTTAAAGATCTTCATGTGTGTTTGACCTGCCTTGTATCATGGATTAGAATGTCTTTGAAGCGGGGTGGAGTTCAGCAGAGAGCTTTACAGGATGGTTCTTAGCTTCTTTATTTTCCTACATTTGAAACAAGTCACCTCACTCTTCAAATTCTTCAAATAAAAGTGAATACCAGTTTTCATATCTCAGCAACAAAATAAAAAAAACCATGGGAAAGGTCTGACTTATAGTGGGAAAAAGGAGAAGCAGCGATGAGTAAGATCCTGCAGTCCAGGACAGAGTGCTTCATGCATTCATTCATGTCTGCGAAGGAGGGTGGACCCATGGAACATGTATCTCATGTCTTCCTTTCAGATGCCAAAGAGTAGGCAAATGCAAATGCTTGAGTCAGTTTAGTTCACATTCAAATGACAAACCTGAGTGAATTTACGTGTTTATTGAGTTAGTGAAGTAAAATCAGTTAGGGAACACTAATCAAATAAATCAGAAAACTGAGTCATACAGCAGTCTTCATATGCATTTTAATGTCTTAATTTGTGCTGATTTTTCTAAAGAGAGAAATTTTGGCCACTGGTACTCTAAAAATCATTCATATTTTAATTAAAGAAAAAATTAAGAAATTATGATGGATGTTTCAAGTAGGTGGACATGTGAGTGGAAGAAGTGAGAATTATGAAACGCCAATATGCAGCTGGGAGGACAGAAAAAGCAGAGGCAATCAAAGATCCTAGGTCTAGGCTAAGTATGGTAAAAGACTGCTTGGTTCTCAGATCCTCGTGCAAGGTGAGGGCAATAGACTATTCACTGTTCTCTACAGCTTGCAATAGTCAGCAGAAACATTTCCTAACTGTGACAGGTTACTATCCAGATGTGATAAATGATAAGATGGGAAATGAAGTCAGTTACTGCTTTGTTACAAGAGGCAGGTTCTCCGAGGGAAAGTGCCACTGCATACACAGTGCATAGTGCTTGTCTTTTTCTTTTTTCTTTTTTAAAAATGTATCAACTACATGGAAAGAAAAAAGACACAAAGGCTACTGCACACTGTGACACATGTAGTTGACTGAGAGGCCAGTGGACGGAAGTGGAGCTGGGGGAGTACACGGGCCAATGTGACACAGACCTGGAAAGGCAGGAGGATGCCCCAAACAGGAATGATCATCAACACTGGAGGAACTTGGTGCAGCACTGTGCTATGGATGATAAACATTTAAAAAGTGGTTGGTGAAGAGACTTGAGAGAGATGCAAACTCAAATGCCCAAAGTTACCCAAATGAATGAAATTTGTAAGTGAAGATTATAGAAAATTAAAGGAGCAGCAATATGGCTTATTGAGTAAGTGTTTGTGCCCAGACCTGATAGCCCAAGTTTGATTCCCAGGATCCACACGGTGATAACTGAGTCTCTCAGGCTGGCCTCTGATACACACATGCATACTGTACCATGTGTCCACCCATGCTATACACACACTCATACAATTAATGATTTAACCTAAAAAAAAATAAAACTAGAGTGAACAGACTCTCAATAACATAGTTGCAATAGTTAATTGCCACTGTATATGGCGCCAATCTTCTAATTTTAAGAGAAGTCAGAAATCTCTCCCTTTTAAGTTAAAATGTCAATGCTAAATTTATTAAATTCTACATAACATTGAAAACACAAAACACAATGTCAACTGCAGATGCGCGCTGAACTCTGCTAACTGTCTGCCGCTGTGCAACCTCAGAGTTACAGTTAAGCAAGCCAAGGTTACAAAAGGTTCCGTGGGGTTTGAAGTTTCTTGAAAACCACAGGACTCATGAAGAGATTGGAACTAACATCCCAGACAACTTTCTCTGGCTGCAGCATTGGAAGTCTGGAAAAGAGCTACGCAAAGACTTCTACAAAGCAGTGATGGAAAGACACCAGTTTGAAAGAAGCTAAACAAAACATGAGTTTAGCTTTTGACACAATGCAAACACGAAGAAGGTCTCCTACTTTGCTTGATATTTTTATATCTACACCAATACATAGATGTCTTTTGCCTTATATATTCATTTATTTTGAGCCAGGATTTCACTATATAGCCCATGGTGGCTTAGGACTTTTGATTACAGAGGTGCACCTCTGAGCCACGCCAGAGATGCCTTTTTAAAGTGATGATACATTGTGTAATGTGTAAGGTGCCTGGATGATTCTTTACAAACAAAAGCTCACACAGTGCAGGTTACTTTGGAGGTATGAAAATAATCTCTAAGAAATATAAACAAAAATCATGATTACAGAGTGATTGGAGTGTCGAATAAGGCCCCTCAATCCATGTTTCATTACAGTCATTTTCTATGCAATTTACAACTAATCGAAAGATAGACATATTACAATGGATTGAATGATGTTGCTTTTCAAAGTTCATGTTGGAAATTTCCATTTGTGTGCAGGAAGCTGTGGAGCCTTGTGAGGCAGTGATTAGGTCACTAGAGGTCTGCTTTTATGAAGGGATGAGTGCCTCATGAGAAAGTGGGAAGAAATTCCTCTAGGCCTCTTTCCCCTATTTGCATCTTTCTTTCCCCATGCTACGGTACAGGACCGATCTCTTTCCCCAGGTGTCTCAGGGTTATCATTGCGGCGATGAAAAACACGACCAGAGCACCTTGGGCAGGATAAGGGCTTATGCGTCCTTGTCACTGTTCGCCATCCAAGGAAGTCAGGGAAGGAACCCGAAGGCAGAGATTGATGCAGAAAGGCAGGAGGTGATGCAGAGAACATGCAGGGGTGCTGCTTACTGGCTTGTTCCTCATGGGTTGCTCAGCCTGTTTTCTTATAGAACCCAGGACCGTGGTCTCAGGGATGGATACATCCACGGTGGGCTGAGCATCAATCACTCATTAAGAAAATGCCCTAACGGCTTACATACAGCACAGTTTTATGGGGGCATTTTCTCAATTGAGCTTCCTGCCTTGCTGATGACTCTTGATTGTATTAAGTTGACATAAAACGAGCCAGGACACCACGTGACAATGTAGCATGGAAGTCCTTACTGGACACTGAATTTTAGATTGTACCTTGATCATGGACTTCACAGATAGAGAACTATGAGAAATAAATATCTATAACAGATAAATGATCCACTATGTTACATTTTGGTGTAACCCACGAATGGACTAAGACAGATAGCATGCTAAGGGATACAAGGGAGCAGAAAGTACTATCTCACTCTGGTCACACCTCGCAAATGCTATGACCTTTATGCTAAAACATCTTTAAGTTTACTGGATCTTTTGCGCTGTGGCTAAATGGCATATCTAGAGGAAGCAAAGACAGCAGCTTTCTCTTGGATAACTACTTTTCTTTTAGTTCAGTGAGTAATGGCCAGACAACAGTAAATCAAATGGAAAGTGAAGTCATTAGGTGGGGCGAGGTGATGTCCAACCTCTGAGTGTTTTTCCCGTAACCTTTCAGTTAGGAGCTTGACTTTCTTTGCCCAACTGGCACAAGACAAGATTTAAAAAGAAAATTTCTTAAACAGCTCTGTGGATGAAAACAATTTCTACTGTTTGCCTTTAAAAAAAGCTAAAAATGCTCAATTTTTCTTAAGATCATTGGAAACATTTTTGTAAAGTTTCTATACCATGCAATTATATTTATATAAGAGTAAAGAAAATTGTCAATTATCACATATGGAAATAAACTTCATGACTGTACATTTATAATAGCACAGCTAAGAAAACTTTTATTCCAACTCTCTACTCTGCTTAAAGTCAATACTCACAAGGAGAGTGATAACAAACTTTAGCCAAAGTTATCTAATGCTGTTTGTTTTTAAAAGAACGTAGGAACATGAAGGAGGTAAAAGTATCCTATAATTAGATAAGTCCCTGGAGCCTACCAACAGCTACATGGAATAACACCTAACACCATAGTGGCTGGAAATAACAAAGATGTAACTTCTTAGCTATGCCATAATCATCAGATCCCGCCTGGGGGTGGGAGACTCTGAACTCTGTTGCTCTCATTTTTTTAAATTGAATGGGAGAAGAAAGGCCAGTTTCCTGGACTTTACAAGTACCACTTTTAATCAAAACTTGTTGTCAAGAACTGGTCTAATATAGTTACTCAACTACCACTGTGAAGTGAAATTTAACTATGTGCACAGAAGGAAGGGAAGATCTGATATTTTTGGTGAAGGAACTAATGGCTATCACAATTGCTCACATCATTGCCCTACTTTATTTCACATATCTTTGTTTTCTCTCTTTGACCATACTGTGGAGTTAGAATCCATGACTAAATTTTCTCCCAATAAAACTTTTCTTAAATCACTCATGTCTATGAAGAGCTTAGCTCAAATCTGATTTTGGTACAGTCGGCTAGTGTGGTGGCTCGCCTCTGACACCGGTGCTTGGGAGTGTTAGGAAGATGACTGCTCAAAGTCTGAGGCCAGCCCAGGTTATACAGTGAGGTCTGAATTCAACATAAACAAAATCTTGCTTAGGACTTTTCTTTCTAAACCCCATTTAACTATCTGTTACTATACATTTAAATCTAGTTCTGGGATGACATAAAAGTTCCCAGAGACAGATAATAAAGTAGCTTAAACACACCGAGGAACCAGTAAGGAACCACACAGGTGCTAAAGCCAGTATATTTCACAACAGACAGCCACACTCTGGCTGATTTGATTTCTCCACAGATCTTATTACCCATTAAAGGATGGAGCATAGAGTTTGGCACCACAGTTATTCTCTCTGCTTTTCTTGTATTTGCTGTTTAAAGTTCAAGTTTGGAATCACTCTTGTGTTGCTGAAGAGGGTAGCACTCAGCCATGCTCACTATTCACCCATTTTTAAGAGTATTTGTTTTGAATCTCCAAGGCCACATAATCTTTAGATCCAGATCTCTACTCTCCTAGAAAGTCAAGGATCATATATATTAACATTTCTGTTTTCTCCATTGTCTTCGTTTTTATTTAACTTAACCTAATTAAAACCGATTAAAACTGTTGTTTGACAGTTGATGGCTTAATCTTGGTAGTCAACTACATCTAGTAATAACTAACACCCCAGCAGCTGGATACACGAGGAATTTTTTTGAGTGGATCATCTGAGCCCTCAACCCCTGGTGGTAGCCCACTTAAAAAGAAATCAACGAAGGAGGCTTTTGCTTTTTGCCTGTTTGCCCTTATTCTCACTGGCAAGTTCACCTATTCCATCGCTGAGCTAACCCATTTCTGTTATTATATCCCACTTCACTGTGATTCCAATGTACAGTGAAGACTTCCTCATCTCTGAGGACTCTAGCTCCAGGACAGGGACTGCAGAGACATCCAGGTTTTCACTCTGAACAAATACTGGGTTCTTAGTCTTTCCATGGCATAAGAGCCATAGTTGGCCTCACTGGACCACCATCTATAAACCACTTTAATAAATCCCCTTTTAATATGTAGGTATATACTACATCCTATTAGTTCTGTTCCTTTAGAGAACCTTGAATAACGCAACAGATATGTATTTCTATGTCTTTAACCATATCATTCACCCAGATAGAAATACGCTTGACTTCCCCTTTCCCCCATTGTGACCCCTGGGAGCAAGCAAGGCCTGACAACTTACTGCTCAAACAGTCTAGTATCTAGGAACTCCTCAAAATTTCTCCAAAGAGCAGAGGTTGCTAACAACTTTTACTGGACTATTGTATGGACTACTGTCATCATCACCCCCACCTTCCTAAGAATGTATATACTCTTTCTGCCAGTGCTGTGACAATTGGAGTGAATCTAAAAAGAACAGAAGAGGCAGAAGAAGTTTCAAGAAATCCTGACATCCAGCTTGTGGCATGGTTAACTGCAAACTTTTCTCAGATTTCCAGTGTCTGTATTACTTTTATTTCACTTTTTTTTACCGCATGCCAACACCCGAAAAAGGCAACTCAAGGAAGAGAAGGTTTACTACATGCACAAGCAAAACTGTGTTCTAAAACCAGTTGATAATGAAAACAAACTACTATATCAAATGTGCAGTTTGGTGCAGAAAGGAGTGTGAGCTCAGAGTTGCAGGCAAGCTGGATGCAGAAAAAGCAGACGTAATTGTCAAAGAGAAACCCGGAGAAGAGTATTGAGACAATAGAAGAGTACCTCATAGGTAAGAGTCACTCATCCAAAATGTACCCGCTTTTAAAGACAAAAATCCACTTGAAAGAAGAGTGGCAGAGTCGGGAATATCCCCGAAGAGATTCCCTGTTTGGAAACAAACACCTAAGTGAACTATTTCGTTTTATTTTCAAGGTTCAACTACTACAACAACTGTGGTAGAGGAGGCCAGACATCTTAAATGGTGCCAATTTCACAGGCAATGCTTAGGAACGGTGAAGGCATGGAGTAGATCTGGCCCAAAGAGGTTACAGGCAACAGAGCTAGAGAGATGGGGCAACCAATGCTCAGCGAGACACAGATGATGCAGCTGGAAGCCCTAGGTGCTGGAGACAGATCTTCAACATTTGGTGTTTGCCCTGCTGCAGTTCTTGCTGAACTTCTCTTTTCCTTGCTATATCCTCGTTGTCACCATTAGAAATAAGGGTGTCTAATCTGTGTCCTTGTATGGCAGAAGTTATAACTTATTGTTTGACTTTCTAGGGGGCTTATGCTTGGTTAAAAGATGCCCTGAGTCTCAGAAACCTATGGGCTTTTGAACAGTATTGAGATTATTTAGACTACAGGGACTTTTACGGTTGTACTAAATGCATTTTGAATACCGAGGACTTCAGAGGCCAGGAGTAGAATGTTATGATTTAAAGTGATGTGTTTGACAAGTGTTGGACTTGTGAAGGGTAATCTTAGTTATCAACTGAGGTTGTTTCCGGAGATATGCAGCTGAGGCTGAGGATTCATCCTAAAGGTGAATGGTATTGCCCTATCTGCTATAGTGTGGGGCAATTGAATGGATGAAACTGGAGAGGGCCAGCTGAGCACCAGCATTCATTTCTCTTGATTTCTGACTAAGGAAGCAATGTGAACATCTGTTTGATACTCAAACCACCATGCCATCTCTCTGAAAGACTGCATCTCTCAAACTGTGACCCTACATAATAAAACTCTTTCCTTGTTCATGGTCCGTGTATTTTATGATAGCAACAAGAAAAGTAATTCACTATTCTATCCATGAGTATCAGGTTTTCAAATATTTGCTGAATAAATTTTGTATTAGAAAAATTATCTTCTCCAAAGAACCTTATTTCAAATACCGGATTATTCTAGGGTTTCATTAATAAAAATACCATTATTTATAATAGAATAATATCGGCACTGAATATTGCTGACAAAACAGGGCATAGAAAGAGTTGAAAGAACATGTAACATAACTGGGGACAAATACCTGTAGAAAGCATCTTAGACTAAAAATAATAATGATAATTTGATTACATATAATTCCCCAACTTGGGAAGTCCAAGACCCTCCCCGCTCCATCCAGGCTTAGGAAGGTATGCATCCAAATAGACTAGGATACCAAAAAGCCAGTACATGCAGTAGAGACAAACCCCAGTGCCATTATCATTGTCTCCTCAGTCTGCCCCAATTGTCAGCCACATTCAGAGAGTCCAGATTGATTCCCATGCTTGTTCAGTCCCAGTCTAGCTGGATTGGGTTGATTTTTTAAAAAACTGAGTTTGTCCTGTCCTTTTCTATCTCTTCTGATTACTTTTGGGTTGAAGTCTATTTGTCAGATAGTATAATAGCTCCTTCTTGGTTTCATTTAATTGGATTGCCTTTCTCCATTCTTTTACCCCATGGGGATGGTTGTCCTTGCTGATAAAGTGTGTTTTTTTTAATTGTTTTTATTGAGCTATATATTTTTCTCCGTTCCCCTCTTTTCCTCTCCCCTCCTCTTCTATCCTCCCCATGCTAACAATTTATTTCAGGAGATCTTGTCTTTTTTTACTTCCCATGTAGATTAGATCCATGCATGTCTCTCTTATGGTCTTCATTCTTGTCTAGGTTCTCTGAGAATGTGAATAGTCAGCCGGATTTTTATTTTAATGTCTAAAAGCCACTTACAAGTCAGTACATATGATATTTGCCTTTCTGGGTCTGTGATATTTTCTTCCTTGTGTAGAAGTAGGGAAAGCTATATGAACTTGCATGCTGTCCTTGTAGAGGGACCATGAAAGTCTTTCCTATCATTACAATTTTAGTAATATGCTGCTAAACTGAGCACTTTTAGGTGTTTTTCTTAATGAACAAAGATAAATTTCTTAAGGAAAGAACATGTCTACCAAATTACTTTCAAAAGCAGACGCTGCTTCATCTGTCTTGGGTTGTACGGAGACAACGATGTGAAGGGTCTCTTAGTTTCTGTTCATTCAAAATCACATTCACATTTATATACCTTCCATTTAAACTCTTCCTGGATTCCTATTACTGTATCTTCTATTCATCACCGCCAATCACTAGTTTTCTCCAGCCAATGTATTGCTTAGAGATATAGGTATACAAGTTGTTCAAATGACAGAAACATGTACACAGAAAGACTATTTACTTGAAACTCAGAGAGATGAACAAAGATCCCTATTAAATTTATTTTAAAACACATCCAAATCTGTCCGTGCTTTTCAGTTTGAACTCATACATTAACATGAGGGGGTTATAAGAGGGGCTATTCCCAGAAGGGGTTATAAACATTAAAAAGTATATTTTAAAATACTCTTGATGCTCTAGTGATGTATATTATCTTCAGGTGTCATTAAAATAGAAATTAAAACACATTTTCCTGATAATTTCAAGGCATTATTTGAAATTATTGTGGCTAATACTGCATACAATTTAGAATAAATGAATATTCTGTCCTTCATAAACACTTAAGATGCTAAAAAAAATCCCCCAGGCAAACTTTAAATAATTCCTGATGATACTGGCAAATGCAGGATAATAAATAGGAGAAATCTTACTTTTAGAGTTGCAGGCACAATTAATAAATCATCCCTGAAGTGACCTGGCCATAGGCAGTGTACTCTGGAACAAGGCCAGGGGCGGCTAATCAAAACATGCAGCAGGGAAAGTCAGAGCCATAGTCTCAACAGCTAGGTCAACACATGGGAAAGCTAATAAAAACTACCTTGTTTTAAAACCACCACAGTGTTTACTTTTGCCAGTAACATAAACATTATGATAAAATTAAAGTTGTATAATAAAGAAGTTTGTTTTGATGACCTAAGGAAATATATAGCAATAACTCAATTGTATTTTCCTAATTTGACAATAAAGAAGTTTAAAATTAAGACATGCCAAATTGCAAGAATTTGATATCTTTGTATGATATTCTCTATATAAATATATATGCAACTATTTCAAATAATTTGAGTTTCAACTTCAAAAATCCATATATTATTAACAAATTTAGGAATTAAATATTAACACAGAAGTATGTGAAACATTTGGAATTGTCATATACAATTCCCCTTTCTCTCTGTTATTACATAATTTATATGTGTGCACATGTAGAACAAATATTATCAATTTTTAAAATATATCCTTTATTTTAAAACATTAACACATGTTGATTTAATCTAATATGATACTTAAAAGAGAAGGAAAATATTTGTTGAATTAACAGAAACAGACAATTCTCATTTCCACAAGGAGTATAAGAAAAGGATTTTTTCTTGGTCTAAGCATTTCATAATTACCCTTGCCTTTTAGGAAAAGACACACATGATGTTGTCAGCAGACGTGGGAAGATAGTGTTCTGAAAAGTGAAGTGCATCATGGGACTTTTTATTCTGACCCGTCCTAAAGTCACATAGCTGTTACTAACCCGATCCCTGAACTCACAGGGCTGGCAGTTACGTTCCACTGTGTCAATAGAGTGGTTTGAAAGCAAACAACTGAACTTCACTAAAGTTCAAATTTGAGAAAAGAAAATGGAGTAACATACCTGAAACATGGGGAAACTGACTCAGGAAGATCAAGGCCAGCCTAGGTTACACATGGGGACACTTTCATAGTATACACATACATGATCACACACACCCACACACCCACAGCCTGGGTTACACATGAAGACACTTTCACAGCGCGCGCGCACACACACACACACACACACACACACACACACACACACACACACCACACATACAGCCTGCGTAACACATGGGGACACTTTTATAGTACACACACACACACACACACACAGCCTTGGTAAAACGTGAAGAGAATTTCACAGTATACACACATACATGCATGCACATGTGTTCATTCACACAAGCATACACATTCACACATGCACAAGTATATATACTTATAAAGCTCTTTAATATTGAAACACAAAATGTTTTAATAATGAGATATTATCTGTCTATTAAAATGATTTACCTATAACCAAAATGAGCAGATTATGAAAAGCACCGAGAAAACACTACTCATAAAGTCGAAAGAGTTAAGAGTCTTTGATGGAATTCTGACAAATATAACACAACACTAACAAGTTTATTTCCCTGATGTTATAATAATTCTACTTTTGGTACAATACCTAAGAAAATAACCAATTTATAAAAATTATACTACATAGTATATTAAAATAAATACAAAGCTTTTCCCCCAAATGCAGAAATACATACATTCCAATAGAAGATTGGTTAAAGAAATAAGAAAATATTTATAGAGTGGAATGTCAAATTTCACCTATTGAAGTGAAATAGATTTTACATGCATTTGTATTTAGGGACAGGTTCTATCATACATGCAAGCCTAGTTTTGCAACCCAAATACAGATGAGGGAGAGCAAAGAAGATAGAGAGCAGCAGCTACAGTTTTCCTGCTGCTCATGTCTACGTGAAAGAGAATGCGAGCGACTCAGTTCCCAGCCTTGCTGTCTGTATTTCCTGATTATTTTGGAATGACCATGTATAATTTCTATAATGAGAAAACAAATAAAAATGAAGCTCATTTTTGTCCTGGGCATTGGAGCCATACGCCTTTAATCCCCGCACTCAAGAGGCAGAGGCAAATGGATCTCTGTGAGTTCGAGGCCAGCCTCATCTACAGAGAGAGTTCCAGGACAGATAGGGCTGTTAGAAAGAAACCCTGTTTTGAAAAAGAAAAAAAAAAGGCTAATTTTGCTAGAAACAAATGGATTGATATTGCTATTAACTTTCTCCTGTATATTTTTTCCAACTTGACCCTTGAGTTTTAAAAGTTATGTCTAACACATAACTTTTAAAGGATCAGAGGGATCAGAGGATGAAGAGCTTGTTACAAAACTGAGCTGACGTGAGCTGAGACGCCTAGAACACATGCATATCCAGATGTGGAAGCTGTGTCTGTAATCCAAGGGTGCCTGCAGAGATATGGGAGGCAGAAACGGAAGTATGCCCCAAAGCTTGCAGACCAATTAGCCTGGCACACAGTGGAAACAGGGTCTGCGGTGAGACCCAAACACAGTCCTACTTCAGAGTGTGACCATTTACCACTCACTGTGTACCTGGGACACAACAGCTTACATAAAGAGGACAACTCAGAACACAGAGCTCAAACCCCTCTGAGGAGCAACATCTGTAAAGTTTTAATATTCTTTTTTGTTATTTTGGAAAGCATTTGAACATTTTTAAGAGACGTAGACCATACAAAAAACTAAATCATTCCCATGAGATTCTGCTTCAAAGATAGGAGCCTACACATACTTTATTTGTAGCCTTTAGTAACAAATACGGTCTCTAGAAGTTTCCAAAGGATATGCAAGAGTTTGTTTATACTTTGGTGCCTTAGTGATTTGTCCTACAACTGCAGATGAGCTGATGCTGACTGTTTTCACATGTGTCCTGTCACTCAGAAGAAGACCTTCTTACTCCCAACAAAGGCCATCAATGTGGTAACCAAACACTTTCCTAAGTAGTACAGAGAATATGAGGCGATTCTACAGGCATACTAGAGTGTTCTTTTGTAATCCATTTTCATGCTTAACATTGTAAGTATGTTAGAAATTTCTTCATGTTATAAAATCACTGTCATTTAAAAAAATTAGGGTCTATATCCCAAATGAGTACTAAAGAGAATACTATTCCTTGTGTCGTTACTATGTCCCTCCTGTCTCCATTTTGCAGCATGTAATGGAGAAGAAATGCTTGATAATACTGTGCTAAAGAACATTTAGAAATTCATAGTCAAATAAATGGTCTGCTGTGGAGTTTCTCAGAAAATGTTCTCTGTCGGGGTTATAAAGATGGAGTATAAAGGGTCAATGGGTGACTCACATCGCCTCCCACCATAACTGGAGGGAGAACCCTAGCTGGAACCGCTCACTCCCGACTCTAACATGAATGGTACCATATGAATATGTATTGACACCACTACCACCAAATTCCAGGCAATGCTTGCCCTTCTCTTCATCTCTCACATGGAGCACTCGGTCCATATCTATTAGGCTTCGCTTGGCCAGAGAAGACTCTGAATTTGCATATTTCCATGTGTGATTTCCTTCCTGGTTGTCAATAATAGTAGTGTGGTAGCAATTAGATGTGGTTCTACTCTCATAGTCCTCTCCATTTGTCTCAGAAAAAACTACTTTGAGAAAAAGAAGTTTCCATTTATAAAAGTTTTTATGAATAAGTAACCCAGCCTTTGTTTCTATGTAATCCTAATCTCTTTAGATAAAACAGCTTTGTGAGGGGGTGAAAAGCAGAGCAACTGAAAGAAAAACAGAATTTCTACATGGTAAAAGCGGAGAAACACCTGAAAAACATCAATTATACCATTTACAGTACTGATTTGCTGGTTTTATTATTTGGCTGAGAATCCAAATAAGACATGGATATTGCCCCAGTTTAGCTAAATAATGAACATACTCATCAGTTTCTTAAAAAAAAACAAACTAGGTAAAATGAGCCAGAAGTGACTTTAGGACATGCCAATAGATTGCGATGAAAAGACTTCTACTTACTTCTATTATCAGAGTTGTATATGTTTGCATTTGGAAGAAATACAAAGAGTTCTTAATTTAAAGATAATTTGTGTGGAAAAATTTCTTTCTTAGATATATTGCTTTATAGTAAAGTAAGGGTTCATTAAGATTTTAAGATGAAGTCGGGCAGTGATGGCACACGTTTTTAATCCCAGCACTCAGGAGAGAGAGGCAGGTGGATCTACAGGAATTTGAGGCCAGCCTGGTCTACAAGAGCTAGTTTCAGGACAGCCAGGGCAACACAGAAAAACCCTGCCTCAAAAACCAAAATAAATGAATAAATAAGCAAACAAACAAATTTGAAGATGAGTGGCGGGAGCGAAGGTTCAGTGGTTAGCAGTAGTTGTTGCTCTTACAGGGGACTTGGTTTCAGTTCTCAGACCCCATGGCTCACAACCAGCTGAACTTCCAGTTCAGAGGATCTAAAGCCCTCTTGACTTCCATGGGCACTGGGCATATACATGTGGACAGTGCATTCAGAGTTATAAGCAAAACACTCATAAAATACAAGAATTTTTCAAAATTAAAAGTTAAAAAACTTGAAAGATGGATGCCTAATAAAGCTAGACTACAATGTTATTTCATTTCCTTATTTTACCAGTAAAATTTCAGAGAAGGTAATTTTATAATGCTCTTGTATGCTCTCAGTATTGAACTTGGTGGCATTATTGAAGTGTACAGATTCAACAGTATTTTCACAGCTTTTGTAGACCTTGCCAGTGACTGATTTTGATGAGCATACAGGAGTGAACAGGCTAACAAGTCTACAACCGCAGCTGTGCGGGGTGCAAGGGCTGCACAGCACACGGTCACCCTGAATAGTAACTGAGTGCTAAGGATGGATGACAGCGAAGGATGATGCTCCTGCAGCAGAGCCACGCTGTTTGCGTTAGTCATACTCATTTCTGAAAAAATGTGTAGCGATGAAGAGCAGATTTAATGATTCAGAATAATACTAGAAGCAGCCAGTCATTAGCAATCTAAAAATATTCCTGAGAAAAAGCATTTATATTCACTAGAAAGAAACAACATGACAGTATAAATCTGCACCTCTGGACTGCTAATTCATATTAATTAAGCTCTTATTCATTAAGCATCTAGTAATCTTTGCTATGTTTTCAATTTTTACTGTACCATGTTTGAAAAATTGAAAGCTTTATCATTGCAAATTAGAGATCACGCAATGTAAGAAGTTTAAAACAGACCAGAGAGTAAATTATAATAACTTGAGACATAAATGATTAGACCACAAATATGTAATAGTGACCTACATATCAGAATTTTCTTCCCAGTCTGATAATTTGATGTTTTTAAAGATTTTTAATTGAATTTTTTAAATACAGTTTTCCTCCATTCTCCCCCACCCAAATCTAATGATTCTCTCAACTTCCCTACTCATCAAACTTCATGCTCTTTCTCTTTCAAACAACAACAAAAAAACTAACAAACATAAAACAAGAATTAAAAACAAACAGGCTAAAATAAAATCTAACAAGACAAAACAGTAAAATGAGACTAAGAGAGCAAAACTAAAGGTGTCTGTTTTGTGCTGTCCAAGTTCGTCCTGGCATTGGGCCTGTTCTTTCTTTTTCTCAGAGGGTGTCAGCTGCACGCAGCTCTTAGAGTCCGGGCCTCTGTCAGCTTCCTGGCCTCAGTGCTTAGTTTCTGCATCGTGTGAACTGGTGCAGGTCCTGCGCCTGCTGTCAGTGTCCCTGAGTTCACAAGCGTATCATTCTGGTGTGTCTGCAAGACTCTGTTTCCTTGGCCTCATCCATCTATCCCGTCTTACACACTTCTGAATCTTCTGTATAGATCCCTGAGCCTGTAGGGAAGGGTTTGATGAAGACATCTCATTTAGAACGCAGTACTCTAGAGTCTCCCACTCTCTGCATTTAGTCAGCTGTGTGTCTCTGTGTTCATTACCATCTGCTGCAAGAAGAAGCTTCTCTGGTGAGGGCTGACAGGTGTGCTGATCTACTGGATCAGTAATGTGTCATTAGGAGCCATTTTTTTTTTTTTGCTATGTTCATTTAGCAGAATAGTAGTAGTGGTTTTTTTTTTCCACAAGGTTCCATGGCCTATCTAGTCTCAGGTTCTTGGCCATTTAAACAGTCTTAGGTACCAGTCCCATTTCATGGAGTGGGCCTTACACCCCATATTTAAAGTGGTTGGCTACGAACATGAGATTTGTGATTCTTGTACAATAGCATAGCTTACACATGGGTAGGTCATTGCGGTTCGTTACTGGGATTATAGCTTGGAAAAATTAATGATTAATTTTCTTCTCTGTATGCAAAGTACCTTCCCAAACCATAAAGGGTAAGTAAGGATGAAGTCTTTAGTTGGTCAACAGCTCAATTACCCCATTTTAGATGGCATAAGTAAGTTATGGCTTCAGAAATGGGGATTTACCGTCCAGTATGAAGAAAGAGTAAAAAGATGGCGCTGAACTAGAAGGAGATGCAGAAAGGGGCCACATGGGAAAACTAGGGATACCTGGGTCTGTACAAGAGGAGCAGGTTCCCAGAAAACAGAAGTGGTGTGGGAGGAGGGGCCCCTGCAGGAGACTGCAGCCGGACAAAGTGAAATCTGGAGAGACGGAAGTCCAGAGCAGGGAGAACATAAAGGTTCCCTACCAGAGTGGAAGCCTACTGTGGCAGCTTGGGTACTTGGTAGAATGTCCTTCTGCAGGTCCTCCCAGTCACAGCGGAATAGAGATAGGGCAGAAGAAAGGCACAAAAGGGACAACGAGAAAGAACTAGGGGGGCCTTGGCATGTACCAAGATGCCAGGTCTCAATGGTATGGAAGTGAGAAGGAAGGAATAATTTGATATGTTTTAACAAGAGTTTTGAAGCAGTGTCAACGGGCAGAAAAAAACTGAAGAGAGAATTGCTTTATAATATTGTGGATGTTCATATATTGGAGGAAAGGCAGAGTTCCTAACAAGGCTACATGCCCACCACGGTCTGCCCTCAGAGCAGCCGCCGCCAGCATCTTCCACATCTGCCTTGCTCTCTGCTATCAGGTGCACACCTCTGAGCGCGTCCTTCCCCACTACTTCATTGTTTGCCTCCTCTTTTCCCTTCAGCTTACAGATCAAGTGATGATTCTTCAAGTTGAACCCTCTGGGGCGTTTCTGATACATGCTGAAGGTCTTCATATCTAGGTTAATTACCATTTTGCATTCTGTCATATAGACGAAGGAAGGTGAATCCTTTGCACAGCAATGCCGGTGGACAGTCGGTGGCCTCCACATAATGAATGTCAGCAACTGAGGCTATGAGACCATCATGGGAGACACGGAGGATATAATCTTCTAAGGGACTGACCCAAATCTTTAAATTCCAAATGGGTTAAAACTAATGTTATTTTCCTCTTTCCCCCATCTTTGAGCTAGTATGTCATTGAGGCCAGACAGGCATTGCGCTGACTATGTAGCCAACAAAGAGGTAGACCCTGGATTTGTATTCTGTAGCTCCCATTTTCTAAGAGTGGTGACTACTGGGTATATCACTACACCAAAGTGCTTAGGACTGAACCCTAAGCTTTGGGCATGCTAGGTAAGCACTAAACAAAATTTATATTTTACTTTAAATGATATTGCAATTGAATATTCTTGTAAATAAATAAAAGAAAATATTTTATCTACTTTATAAAAAGGCTATACTTCCCTCAGTACAATAAACTGAAGCAGAATATCATAAAGTAATTACATAAAATATAATGACCCATTACTGCTGTATTAATAGTAAAATGCTTTAAATCATTAACAGTCCATTTGCTTGGGAGGCTAAGGTTGATGGTAATAACCTAAATGATAATATATATATATATATATATATATATATATCATTAATGAGAATTTGTTAGAAAAAATTGTTTAAGAATGTAAAAAGGGGGTACTCATCAATATCTAGTCACGTCCTCATTATCTTCCCCCCATCCCACTTGGTCCCATCTTATTCTACTTTTCTTCTTGTTGTTGCCGCTTTTTGTTTCATTTCCTGCGAAGAATGTATTTTTGTTTTTCAGAAGCTTCTTTTTCCAGAGAAATAATTGGAAACACAGAACAAGTATTGAAATTTTGTATGTGGTCTAAAATTTCAGCATGTATATTCAAAATGGAAAAGACATTCTAAAGCACAAAAAACCCCAAAATTTATACATTCATATCTTCCTTCAGTTGGATGATGAAAAAAGAATTTTAAAGCAGGGTGTAGGAGACTCAACCTCTGACTGACACATACTAAACTACAGAATAGTAGTTTAATCCTCAGAATTCTTACACATGCTTTTCAGTCTTACACAGGAATAGCCTGACAGATGGTCCTACAAGGACTGGCATACAAATCAAAAATGATGAAATGATCTATGCCAATTTTTTTTTTTTAAATTTTGAGACGGGTTTTGCTGCAGTTTTGCAGTGTGGGAAAACTGACAGAATTATTTCAAACTATAAAGAAATGCTATAATGTGTTTTTTTTTAGAAACAAAAGCACATTATTTTTATTTAAAAGCTTTTATAAGATTAGTCACGATTCAGAACAAAAATTCTTTCACCTGTCTACCTTGCATATATCCCGAGCTTGTTGTTTAACAACAACAAGTACACTGGGAATGCTTGTATTTCAGAACATTACACTTAGTTCTACCACATAATTCAATACATTTTTTGCCTTACTGCATCAATTTTCATCAGACTGAACAATCAGTCCAAAATCAGTAAGAGATATTGATTAAATATTTCTGTTTTTGACCCGTCTGGATCCTTAAGATTTCCTACCAAGCTGAACACATAACTGATACCCATGAGTTACATTTGCTCATTGGCTAAATGAAAGGGAGAATTCTCTGAGTCTTCTTTTGATTATTGGTAATTTATTCTTGGCAATAACAATCTATATACAAGTAGCATGTTAATTCTAATATAATTTAGAAATATTTCTTCTTTGTTCTGTAAAGGAATAATATGCTTTGAATTACACAACCTCTTTCAAATGGTTAAGAGCTGAGAACTAAACTCAGACCACAAAGCTAAAAAAGCAGAAGTTGAGTGCAGACTGGTATTTTACATATGTTGTCTGGACACATACTATACACATACTATGCACAATGGATCATGTGAAATGAACAAAAATACCAGGTCAACTGAAGAAATAAATAATAAATATGTGAATTATTTTTATTTATGTGTTTTTGTTATGTTTTGGACACAGGATGTCATTCTATAGCTAGTTGACCTTGAATTAACTACATTACAAGCCTGACCTTGAACCTACATAGTCCACTATCTCCAGCCATAAAAGCACCAGGATTATAGACTCAGAGTAGTTACATACATAGGAAATACTTATATATGCTGCTGGAATCTTGCCAGACTCCTGAGACATAGCTTCTGCCTTCCCTCACATTCTCATTGTTTACAGAACTCTAAAGCATTGTGGTGTCCAGATTAAACTTTTGAGCTTATCAAGAGTGCTAGATCCATATTCTTGTTCATGTAAACTGCATATGGCATCTTAAAAATTAATACTAAAATATTCATAAGTATTTCAAGATTACACAAATCATGCTGACAATATGAGGAACATACAATTTTGATTTTTTTAATTTTTGAGATTATAATATAATTATGACATTTCTCCCTTTCTTCTCCTCCCTCCAAACCTGTCCATGTACCACTTTCCACTCTCCTTCAAATTCATAGCCCGTTTTTCACTAATAGAATAACAATCTCTTTATGAAACATCAATATATTTCCAAACACACAAACTAAAAGCTTGTGACAATACTGTTTTGTGCATCTGTAAATGTTTGATGATTGACTTGATTGAAAGCAATTCAAGTTTCATTTGCTTCTGCATTTTATCAACTATGAAACATTAATCTAATGATGTAAAGAAAACTCAGCTTCATACAGGTAAAAACTTGAAGAAGGGAGAAATGCATGGAGACCCAAGAAAGGACCTTGAGAGCTTCAGGTGTTCTCTTCCCACATTATGCAGAGATATAACAACACCACCATCTTCTCAATTAACCACAACTGGTAAGAAAAGGAATTAAATCATATAGATATGTATATATACACATACATACATACACACAATAAATGTAATAAGTCACACATTCGTTAAGAATTCAAATAGTAATGCTATATAAATATCTATTATTTTGTTTTAATGAAATATTTTACTTTAAATTCATTACAATTAAATTAGAATATAAATTCAAGTTTGAAACCGGGAGTAAAAATAAAACATGTAATTCCAAAGTTTGATATAAGTAAACAGAAGATTTTAAAGAGGGAGTTTACGGGGGTTAGATGGGGAGGACAAGCATAACTGGACAGAGTGGCTAATTTGAATGTGATCTGGGTATCCTTTAAGCAATAAAGTGATTGAAATGCTTAACTGAAAACAAGATGCATTCTAATATTTTTAGTATCCTGTATGTCATTTCTAATCAAACTGTGAAAAGCACAAAGAAAACTGCCTATATTTTTGGAAATAGCAACATAAATATTAGGAATTAACCAAATACCAGAGAAAATATATGTGTTACTTTATAATATCCCACACCATACTTTTTAAGTTCTAATATTTCAGAATGTCTTATACGAAGATGTCGTCCTGCATCAGACAGAACACTTACTTTTCCTTCACCTGCAGCTGCTGCCCCTGCGGAGCTATTTTAGGTTCTGTCCCAAGATCCTTCTGCATTTGATGTCTCCTCTTTCTACTTGGTGCAATGTCAGTGACATCGGGACTTGAAAACAGGGAATCATCATCTTTACAAGGAGTGGCTAAAAACAAAGAGTGGCAGTGCAATGTAATTAGTTTATGCATTTTATTTATATTCAATATTAAATTGCTTCCTCAACAATGACATATGTAGCACCAAGAAAATATAGCAAAACTATTCTCTCGAACCTTTATGCACACTTGCTGATGTGAAGCAGGAAGATGGTGTGCAGTATTAAAGACTAGCATGAGAATTATAAACAGGGCCTACTGACTAACCTGGTGGAAGCAGTCTCTCTATCTGCGGCAAACACGGTCACAAAGAGCATAACAAATGTGCTAAAGGGATGTCACGAAGCAACTTAACCTACAACGGTGATAATGGGAGTGCAGCAATGTTTGGTAACGAAAATTATAAACTTGAAAATCAAATGCCCTTAGTGAAAATGGAATTTGAAGTGGCTAAAATATGAAAACCTCAAGGTGATCTGTACTTGTTACGCAGAGGCAACAATGGAAACACCCTAGGTTTATGTTCTTGCATTTTCTATTAATCTTGTTCCAAAAATCTTAAGGGCACTAACAATACCTTCTTGTTAACCAATCATGAACTGCTCCGCCATGATCCATGTCTTCATAACACAGGGGTGTTTGGAGGCTACAACATCCAAAAGCTTTGAGCTTTCGATATGTGTCCTGAGTATAAACACATGACCTCATGCCTCATTTAAGCTTAGCAGAAAAAAAGTTCTGCTTCATAATTATGGAGGAAATTTGAACAATACACAGGCATTTACTGAGAGGCTGTAGAAGGCTGAAGTAATGTGAAGGCCCAGTCCCTTCCCATAAACAGCGGCTGGATCAATGAAGACAAGAAGTCAGTAACTACCGTTTCTAAAGGTAACTTTCTCCTGAAGTGACTGCCCCGAGGAAGGTGTGAAAATGTCTTACCTGAACCCTTAGTTGGGTTTAAAATAGTTGTTTATTTTTGAGAAAGAGTCTCACTATATAGCCATGGTGAGCCTTGAACTTGCTATGTAGAACTAGCCTGGCCTCAAATTCACAAAGATGTCTGTGCCTTAGCCTTCCCTGTCCTGGGATTGAAGTTACACACTACCCCACTATACCTGGCTGGAGAGTCAATATGAGAAAGTGTGCGAAACCAATGCAGTCATAGCCCACAGCTTCTCTTTTAGAGGGGGTGTGATGCAGAGTGGCTGATAACGATGACAGGTGACATGGTGCTGGAGATTTAATGGAGCCACAACTTTTACTTGTGTTGTAAATATAGACCTAGCCAAAACCATGACAGAACTGTACGGGTTCTGAACTTATGTCCAGAACTTAGATGGCTTCCTAAGCAAATACTATTAATTTTAGTGTTAATTTTTATACAATTTTGCTGCTAGAGAGGCTTGCAAACATATTTTACTTTTCAAAGTTATTACAGGTTTTAAGTCAATTGATTCTACCAGATTCTATGAAGATAATTTTACTCATTCCTAAAATGTGCTGAAATAGAGAAGAATAACTAAAAAGAAAACATGATCTTTTTCCTGAAAATGTTACAGCTGAATTATTTGCTACCTTTTATTAAGCTATAAGACAACTAATGAAGATAAATATCATGAATATGAACAACCATAGTATAAATGTTGTAAGTAGATGATATTTCAGCTATAGGTAGACTTGAAATACAGACAAATATTATATTTAATGCTTTGGAGGAAAAAAATTAACTTTTAGTAAAATGGTAAGATACATATTTTTAAAGTTACAACATTTCTAATATTCATTTTAAAACTGTAAATGATGACTTAAAGTTCGGGTTAGAACTTCAATAAGAGATCTTATATATACAAGTAACATTACACAGAGTTAGCAGTGTGTATATGTGTCCATGTAATAAGAATTAATGAAAAAGAAGCCATGGATTTAAAAGAATGCAAAGAGGGATTCAGGGAAAGGATTGGAAGGAGGAAAAGGAAGCAAGAAATATTGTAAATGTATTATACTCTCTAAAATAAAAAAGTGCATTTATTCAAAAGAAGAACTATAAACTAGATTGATGAAAATTGCATATAGAGTCCTATGTGTGACATTAAAAGTGAAGGAGATATACAGACACCCTGAGACACTTGAGATGCTCCTCACCATTTCATATAAGTATCTAAATCACACAAGGTCTATTCATGCTTCGAGATGATTTGTTTTTTCTTTCTAGGCTAGGACTTTAAGTGATGCTGTGTCCCATTCTGAATCCTATATAGAGCAACTGTTTGACAACAGTAAGAGTAGAGTCACATTCCAACTTCAGGAATCTACACCAATTAGTATTTACATGGAAGATCACTGGTACTCTGAAATGGATAGGAAACAAAGTTTCTTTAGGCTTGGAAGATTAGTTCCCAGAATCTCATAGGGAGTGGCACTATTAGAAGGTATGGCTTTGTTGGAGTGGGTATGGCATTGTTGGAAAAAGTGTCACTGTGTGTGTGTGGGGGGGGGAGAGGGGTGCTTTGAGGTATCCTATGCTCAGGATACTGCCCAATTTGTCAGCCGAGTTCCTATCCCCTTCAAGCCAAGCTGTAGCCATCAGGATATTTACTTGCGTGCCACCATGTTCCCCACCATGATGGTAACGGTCTCAATTTCTAAACTGTAAGCTAGTCCCAGTTAAATGTTTTCCTTTATAGGAGTTGTTTTGGTCATGATGTCTCTTCACAGCAATAGAACCTTAACTAAGACAGTCATTTTCAAAACTTACAGTTGCATTTAACCACTAAAATATTGCTTTAATCATGATATTTAAGACATGGGGGAAACTTGAATAGAGTTGGAAAAGAAAGAAAACTATTCAAAAGCAATTGGGAACTGCATGACCTGAATGGAAGTATGCTGTAGGAAGTCTTACATCCTGTGGCTACCCGGCTACTGGGGCATGGCCTCTTATACTACATATGCTGATGTAGAGCCTGCATCTGCCCCTCCTCTGGTTGCTCTTTCGGGTTGCCGGGTTCAGTCTCTGTTCTCCTTTCAAGCAGAGAATTCTGATTTGTGAGTTTACCCCTAAATAAATAACTATATAATTCTCAATTCTGAGCTAGTGTGGGATTTCTTTTAAGCATCCTTTCCATAGAATTATATTCTCAGTAAACTATAAAAATTGCCAAGGCTATTGGTTGATCTCTACAACCAAATGGCAAGTACCCATTGCTGAATATAACACCTATATAACTCACTGAACATGGAGAGGTTGAGCTGGTGCTTATTTAGAGTCTTCATTCACTAATGACTATTGTTCATTGTGCTGGAAGTTACTCTGCATGCTACCAAAGGAGAAAAGGTAAACACCCTTGGCCTATAATAATGACCTACCTGCATGATATGCTGGGCAGTGGTGGAACACAGCATGTGGGACTAACCGACAACATAGGAAAGTATTTAAATCCACTTCATGAGATGGAACTCATCCCATATACTGCTTGGTTGGTAAGGAACCTAGGGCAAAGCCAAATGGAGTGTAATCCTAAAATGATTCCTAATGACAATGTGCTATATTCATAGATCAGTTCCTTGCTCAGCCATCATCACAGACGCTTCCACTGCAGTAAATGGGAAATAAATACAGAGATCTACAGATGGACAATGTGCAGAGCCTGAGAAACCTTGGAAAGTGCAGTCCAAAATGGATTTTTTCCATATAATCCCTGTCCACGTTATTCAGAGAACCCTATGGAACAGGAAACAGAAAAAAATTCTAAGAGACAGTGGGGATGGATGACATCAAGGAAACAAGATCTCCTAGACACAGTAGGACCAATGGCATATGGAAGCATACAGAGAGTCTGCAAGGGTCTCAGCCAGATGGGGTTGCAGAATTGAGATGGGAAGTAGACACAAACTCCCATTCCTGACCTAGAAACTGTCTCCAATTGAAAACAATTTGAACATTAAAAATTAGTCATTTTCAAAGGTATCTTATTGGGGATAGAGAACACTCCTAAGGGCAGATCTGATGCCTAATAGTAGATGATCAACACCAAATGAATATGGGGGCACCTTTGGTGGTTGTCTCATAATGTTTTTCAGGGATTAAAGAAAAACTTTACAGGTCCTTTGCATAAAATTAATGCATTTCATTTTGTTTTTATAGGATTCCTGTGTATATTAATATGTGTGTTTGCATCTTTTTTTTCAGTCTTATTCAGTTCTTGCTCTTTTCATTGTTTTTTGTTTCATCCTGTTTCAATTGTTTTCCCTGCTTGTTTTATTTTGCCACATTATTTTTCTTTAGATGTCTGTTTGTTTTCTAAGGAGAGGCCGAAAGGGTGTGGGTTCAGATGGGAGGGGAGGTAGAAAGGATCTGGGAAGAGTTTGGGAAGAGGAAACTAATCAGAATATATTGTATGGAAAAAATCTATTTTCAGTACAAGAAAAATAGATAAGAGTGCACTACAAAGGAAAACATGAGGGTAAAGGAGACACATAGGTAGCAAATTTACCACCTTTCAAATGGAGATGGGACAGTAAGAATGGCAACTGACTGGAAACTGAATTGTATGTAACTGTATTTCTAGAACGCCCAGTTTTAAAACTGTTGCCAGCTCTTTGTCATCAATGTATCTCAGTATTTCCAGTAATTTCTAAACAAGAAAACAGAAGAAAAAGGCCACTGCCAATCAACACACTAAAGCTCAAGCACCGACTGGCAGAAGTTGTGGAATGAATCTCAAGTTCCCATCAGGTTCGCTGCTCTGGAAATAAGGGATCTTTGCACAATCGCTATTATTATAAAAGGTGTCTCACAAAACACCAGACTTCTCATCTGACAGCCCAACTGCAGGATCTTGGCAGCATACAGAAGACATGAGGAGAGGGCTGGCTTCCCTGGTTATTCTCAATGTCAAACTAAATGACCCTTGACTAAACTGTCAGAGATTTGGATCAGTCCCATGAGAAAAAATACCTGGTACACTTCAGTTTTTGACCATTAAACTCTTAAGTCTTAATATTTTTAGATTTGGTGGTCTAACACATACACACACAGAGATACACACACACTCACAGACACACACACACACACACATACACACACACACACACACACACACACACATGAATGAAATGATTCCTCATAATATTCTGCTACACTCATAGTTCTTTCCTTATCCAATAATCAGAGGCTTCCTTCTGCAGTAGATGGTAGCCAGAGCAGAGACCACAGCCAGACATGATGTGCAGCGAGAGTCTAAATGAGGTGTCCTTCAGGTCCCTCACCTTGGAGATCAGGGAATCCCACAGAAGAGGGGGAGGAAAGACTATAGAAGCCAGAGGGTTTGAAGACAGCAGAAAAACATGGCCCACAGAATCAACTAAGTAGGGTTCATAAGAGCTCACAGAGACTAAAATGGCAATCACAGAGTCTGCATGGGTCTGCATGGTTCTCTACATGTATGTTATGGTGTTAGCTTGGTGTTTTTTCGAGACTGCAAACAGAGGGAATGGGCGTATCTCTGACTCTTTTGCCTGCTCTTGGGACTCTATCCCTCCTACTGGGTTACCCTGTACAGGCTTGATGTAAGGACTTTCTCCTTGACTTATGGTATCTGGGTATGACCTATTTGTCTATTGTCTCTTGGAGATGGAGTAGATCTGGGGGAAAGGGGAGATGGGATGGGCTTAGGGGTGTGGAGTGAGAGCAAACTGTGGTTGTGATGTACTGTATGAGAAAAGAATCTATTTGCAATAAATACAATAAAACCAAAACCAGAAATTTTTGTCCAGGTATATAATATCAGGTTCTCATGCTAGCACTCTGAAGAGACTTTCTCTTTATTTCATGTTTCACTGTTTGTTACATTCTGACAGACAGAGCACATCTCTTCTTTCCAGGCCACACACATTTACTGCATTCCCCTCACGAGCCACTCATTTGAAAGATACTATTTTGTACTGCTACTATTTTCTTTCCATACAACCTTCTCTCTCCAATTACAATATGGATATTAGTGATAATTTACATCCTACACATGGAAATATTGTTATCTTACTACTCAAGAGTTTTATGTATGAGAAATTGGGACATGCAATTTCTGATTTTCACAATCAAATTGACTCCAGAACCTAAGATAAAGTAGGGTAAAAGGGAATGAGGCACACGAGTATGGATCTCCAGTCCTGCCATTTATAGTGGGCAAATAATGGAATCTCTACATTCTTCAGCTGAAAAGATGTAAACTCATTCTGAATTCTGATATAATAAAACCAATCAAATATAAATTAATTAGGTATCACTTTGTAAATGTACAAACACATCAAGATATACATGACACAAATGAAGTATTAAGAATATTTGTCATCTTAAAGGAAAAAATGAGATTCATTGTGAATGAAATTGAAGAATAAATTTTTAGGAAAACTTCTAGATCTTTTCATAAATTAAAAGGGAAAAAGAGGGAATTGGTGGCTTTCCAATAAAAAATAACTCAACCGTCATAAAATCTCCATCTATTATGAAGACAGCTATGTGAATGCTCAAACTGTTGGGCTATTTAATTCAATTAATTATTTTGCAGGATGATTAAGTATTTGCAACCAATCACATTTTATTTTCAAAAATATAAAACAAAGGGGGAAAAGTCAATTTATATTCTGAAACTTCAGAAATCATTCTTCTTTTCCACAAAGAGAGTGGACACCCTAAGGCCTGAGGCTACACTGAGCCTCTGTGGTATGTCTTAGTGACAAGAACCCAGATAATCAGGAAACCAAGCTAAGATAAGGTGGGTCACACCACACTACAAAAAGCAGTATCTCAAGTGATCTGCGGGAGGTAGTAAATTTGTAATCTGATAAAACAAGTGAACATAATTTTTCCTCATCATTCATCAAAGAACCCCTTCAAAGCTCTCATCTCTCGTCATCCTGTTTTTATGATCTACTGAACAATTGATGATCACCTCATGCAAAAGGTCGACAGTTTAACCTAGTGATCAGCAATCACTAAATAAAATAATAACACAGCATCAAACACTGAATGCACGTGTGTGCACGTGGACATACCTCCAGGTTCACACACATTGGTAAAAGTGCACAGCTGCAATGCAAACTTCCAAACAAATCTTTACAAAACTGTGGTAACATAAGAAGTCAGTTTTAGAAATGCAGTCCTCTAAAAGTCAGAGACATAGCAGAACACTAACATAAACTGTGCATTCCAGGAGTACTGATACTATAAAAATGTGGGGTAAATACATTAAATAGCACTCTTCATCAACAACATAGCTCAGTGCTTATGTTTCAATTTATTAATTAAATGGCTAGTCATGAAATTCTATTCTTCATACAACAGGAATGCATTATTCCTTTGCTATCCAATAACGGCTGAGGGTTTTCTGAGTTAGGGACTATCTAGAAGACTGTCCCAAGGTTTATAGCCAAGTAGGACAGGAGAATGTAACTGTTTCCAAGAAGCCGTATCGAGGAAATTATAACATGGAGTTTAAAAAAGAACTGAGCTTTTAAAGCTCTACCTCCAATTTATATATTTTCTACTTACTCTGTAGAGCTCCACATTTTTGGTTCTTTAGCTAACGATATTACGATTTGATTTCCTATACTGTTTTCCTTATTTGCGGACACTTCTTTTGGAAATGTAGTTGTTCTTATCAGATGGTATTGGAACAGATTTCCCAATAGAAAAATAAAAGTTTATCTTATTTCTGATATTAGATATTAGGAAGACTAGGGATTAAGATTTTGTTTCGGTACAATTGTTTCTGTATGGTGCTATGCTGAACAGCAGGCCCAAGATATGGTGAGTAAGCACACTGCCACTGAGCTACATCCCAAGCCCTAGAGAATATTCTAAAGGAACTCAAATACCAAACGTGAATCAAAACTGCCTAGTCGTCTTTTAGAGCCTTTTGGATAGCGCCCCAACATCTTTAGTCAATTTCATCACTCCTAAAATAATTAATTTGGTATTTACAAGAAGCTTAAAGCTAGGCTGAAATTTTTGTATGTACAACTAGTATTAGCACAATGTATAAACAGAATAATTTCTCAATACACACTCATGGATTAACTGTCATAAAATTTAAATATTAATCGGGTTAAAATAAGTAATTCCTCAAGTTAATTTCTGTTTATGTGAAATATAAATATACTGCTGATTATGTCTGCTGCCACCAATCTAGTTAGCATTAAAAAAATGTTACATAGGAAAAGCAGTTTATGAAAGAACCTCATTAAGTAATCAGTTTGTATAATTTTACAGTTAAAATAACAAACCTTGGAAAGTGCTTTTAATTGCTAATAAGTTTCCACAAAACAAAACTGTAATTCCTCAGCTTCCAACAGTTACCCATGTCTGCAATGCTTGACTCAACACAGAGCTCATTGTTCCTGGGTCAGGTGTGGACTTCAGTCAACAGCAAACATTTGCTAGTGTTTGTTTATACAGACTTATGGGCTTTTTAGTTTTCATCTCTTGATGAACTTTTAATGAACTGTAACTCTTTATAAAGCTTTTGGACTATTTCAGTAAAATGAAAACAAAATTACATAAAGCAAAATAAAATGGAACGCATTTTAATGAGCTATAGGGATTCTTTGCATTTACCTTTCTTAAATATCACCAATATATACTCTGAAGGAACTCAGGCTAGAAGTAGATAATGATAACCAGCTCGATGAACACAAAAATCACAAGCTGGGAAAAGCAGCCAAAGTGAAGGAAGTACCTTCTGAAGGTTATAAGCTCTCTCTGCTGGGCACTAGCAGAAGGAAGAATGGTGTGACAGCGGTTGCCTGAAGACAACATTCACTTCCTTTTCCCATTTCTGCTTAATCTCAGAAAGTCTGAACAAATTTGATACATTAAGAAAAAACAGGCTTTGCATTGCTCTGACCCTCTCTTCATTAGGGTTGATGCCTTGGTGATATAAAGTTGCTAATGGTTCTTTGAACTATGGCCAATTTCAGACATTCTTTGAGTGAATTTGAACAATGAAATTAATATTTTGTAAAGCTAAACATCTCACAAGGAACTTTCAAACATAATCATTACATTAATCAGTTATGGCAACAAGCAACCCATTGAACCATCTTCGTGGTACTGTAAGCCTGGCCAAACTCATAGCTAGAGGAGTCATAGGTTGTAGAGGGACATCTATTCATGCTTTTTTTTTTCAGACTGTTACATTGTTAAACTACCTATTAAATATTTATATTTCTATCCATCGATTTGTGTTCTCCCAACTTTGGTGGGAGAAACTTCTTACTTCCATGGGTAATGCTTTATAGATGCAATTAATGTTCAAAATACTGAAAATAAGCAATTGTTAGTGCTTAGCCATAGATGGAGCATCACTATCAACCCCAGCCCCCAGAGGCTCAGCGATATCCTGAGCCATTTCTTTCTTTCTTTCTTTTTTTTTTTTTTTTTAACCATCATGTGATTTCACTCAACACAGATTTCAGGACAAAGAACCTCTGGTGTAGGAGGTGCTTCTTCATTTGTGTTGCTTTCATTGGTTAATAAAGAAACTGCCTTGGCCTTTTGATAGGGTATCCCTTAGGTGAGCGGAGTAGACAGAACAGAATTCTGGAAAGAAGGGAAGTGTGGAAGACTCCATGATTCTCCGGCCTGAGATGGACGGAGGTTAGAATCTTCCCAGTAAGCCACATCCTCGTGGTGAATACAGATTATTAGATATGGGCTGAATCAAGATGTAAAAGTTAGCCAATAAGAGGCTAGAAGTAATGGACCAGGCAGTAATTGAATTAATATAATCTTCATGTAATTATTTCGGGGGGTAAGCTAGCTGGACGGGACCAAAAGCAGCCCGGTGGTTGGGAGCTGTGCGGGACAGAACAAGGGACCCAGCCTGCGCTCATTGCAACAAACCTCAAACCCCAGTATTGCTTAGTATCACACACCAGGACCTCCAGCAATCACAACGCAAGATAACTGTGTCTCGAAAGCTGCAGAGAGAGGTGCCTGATCTTCCCACACTGCGGCCTCTTAAGAGTGAACACTGCTTATGGTTGGGGTAGCAGCTTGGTCTGGCAGTTGCTAGGGGAAGGAGGATGGAGTGAATTGATCAAAATGCAGTGAATGCACTTAGGAAATTCCCAAAGATTTAATAAAATACAGTTGAAATAGAGTGTGAGATAAATTTCAAATTGTTTTGTTGCAGGAATTATAACAAAGAGAACAAGGAGGACTAATGACTCAAGCCCTAAGTAGGTTTTTTTGTTTGTTTGCTTTTTTTTAATTAGTTAAGCACCTGTTGATTTTTTCCAAACAAATTTTCACTCAAGAATGCTGACTTTCTTAGTCAAGGACATAAAGGCAAAAAACAAAAACAAAAACAAAACAAAAAAACAAAAACAAAAACAAAAAACAAAAAAACCAAGCTTTTGTGATGGCCACTCTCAGAGCTTTCAACCCAAGTGATTTCCACCAGCTGCTCTTCCTTGGGACAGGGTTTCCATAAGGGAGATTACATTCAGGTTGCAAGCTGCTGTGACTTATCTTTGACAAACTGCTAATATATGCCTAGTTCTAACTTCTTCAACAGCAAAAGTACCATTAGAGAATAAGAGAACATTTAGCATGGAAAGACATGGAATGTGCTTTTACATTTATATAGAACTAACATGAAAGTATTTCCAATTTCTCAGTAAAAACTGCACATTTCCAATGGTGGACAGTCTGGGCATGACTCTGCTCCCTAAAAGGAAAGAAAGAGCAGAGCCATAGGACTACTCTGTCACTGACCATGGAGGCCCTTTCTGAACCTCAATACAGAAGGCGTTTTGATCCATGCAGAATATGATGATGTCCCCGACAAGAAGAGGTGGAACTTAGTGACCCATACCATAGCTGGGCTTTCCTAGGCAGCAGCAAAGAGAGATAACTACAGAGCAAACAGGCTCCAAAGCAGTCATGGTCAGCTGCTGGATGGGTGGGAAACTGCACACGAACAGTCGGGACTTTGTTGGTGCCTAAGAGCTGTGGAGAAGCCCAGACAACCATGCACTGGGAAATTCGGAGGTGAGAATGCTGTGCTCTCCAGGACACCCATCATGGTCTAGACAGACCCACCATGCTGTGCTCAAAAATTAGTAGAACAGGGAGCAAGGTGAGTTGTCAGCAAACTGACCACCTGCCCAAACAAATCAAACCTCCTTAAAGGAAAATCACAAATTCCTGACTCGCTAAAGTATAGTAATCACAACGTCTAGCAGAAATAGAAAGCAACTGTGAAATAATAAGAAAATATAACTCACAAAGAGTAATTAATTACTAATACATCATGTGCATAAGAAACAGTACTATTTTTATATTACTAACTAGATTTTATATTCCTTGGAAAACTGCTACTTTCAGTTGGTTATATTTCAATTCTAAAAGAGGCTTGACTTGATGCAGTGCTTAAAATGAGATAAAGAATAAGACCTGCCTTAGATAAAGTCTAAGATCTACTACACTCCACTATGGGCTCTTCATTCTCACAGGAACTCAGCAGGGTGATAAGCACTGCCGATTCTGAATGCTGAATTTCTGCTTGCACTTTTGGGGGTTGGCTAGATCAAAACTGAGCACATATTTCCACCTTGAACTTACTTTTTCCCCATTAAAATCTGATTTTTGACTTTTCTTTCTAACCGTACTGATACCAGCATTCTGGATTAGTAGATTTCTCTGGGTATATCTCTCTTAGTTATTAAATTAATTCATACTACTCCTCTTGGAAACTGTGTATTAGACTGCTGTTTGATCAAAAGGGAATTCTTTACTAGAAACTGAATGAAAAATCCTCCGAATTTTTGAATCCCTGGTACCTTAGTGTGGTGATTTAAATGAGAATGGCCCCCATAGGTTTATGTGTTGGAATAGTGGATCTTTATTTGGTGGAACTGTGTTTGCAAATGTTAGGAGGTATGGCATTGTTAGAGAAGTAATGCCACTGAGGACCAGCTTTGAGTTTTTAAAAATCCTTGCCATTCTGAGTCTCCCTCTCTGCCTCTTGGTTATTGTCCCAACATGTAAGCTCTGAGCTCTGGCTCCGGAATCATGACTGAATGCCTGCTGTCATGCTCCCTGTCATGATGGTACAGGCGACTTTAACCCTCTGAAACTGTAAGCCCCAAATAAACCCTTCCTTCTAAAATCTGCTGATGTGAGATTCCCCTCTGTGTGCGGTGAATATCTTTGGTTAATAAAGGAACTGCTTTGGGCCTATAGCAGAACTATAAGGTAACAGAGCTAGGTTACCTTATAGGTAAAACTTTAGGAAAAACTAAACTGAATGCAGGGAGAAAGGAGGAAGAGTCAGAGAGCAGCCAAGGAGCCACCAGAGACAGATGCGCTGAAACATTGCTGGTAGCCCATGGCGATACACAGATTAATAGGAATGGGTAAAATTAATTTGTAAGAGTTAGCCAATAAGAAGCTAGTGCTAATGAGCCCAGCACTGATTTAATTAATACAGCTTCTGTGTGATTATTTCAGGGCTGAGGAGCCAGGAAACAGCAAGCAGCTTCCTCCAACAGATTGGTGCCCATGTGGCCAACTAAAATCCACTTAAAACCTCAGAGGGCTTGCAAAGGAATTCTAGACACTAAAAAACAAAGTTTAGCTGCATTTTTTTCCTGAATGAGTTTTGCTTGTTGGAGGTATTCTGTGGCTCCTTTAAGAGAGGTTTTCCTGATTCAGCGGCAGCAGAAAAAAAAGCTGTGGTTTTGAAATGCCAGCTTTCTGAGCTGTGCTGAGAGTGCAAACTTGACGAGGTCCGGCTATGAAGCATTTAAATGGATTTTCTGAGTAGAGTGCCAAAACTGCTCAATGGGTCAACATAGACTTGCTGCAAACTTGGAACTGGGGTAATTTGCAAGGTTTGCAGAGGTGGTGAATGGACCTCTTCCACCATGTGGGCTGGGTGGAGCAAGCAGGCAGGTACATATTTGACCTAGTAAAGCTGTAGCGTATGTTCATAAGAAAAGCTTAGCATTTTAAAAAGCACTCCAGGACAGTAAAGAATTATAGATACACAATAGGACAGATTCAGACATAAAAGACCGCTAAATGAGTCACAGTGTTGGATAAATGTACAAAGGCTTAGAAGAGAGAAGAAAGTGAGTATAGAAAGTATAAAAGAAAGTAAATGGTTTATAAAAATATAAAGCAAAGTCTTTAAAGAGAAAGAATACAGACAGGCATAGATTAAAGGAAGTAAAAAAGAATAAGCCATGTAAAGATGGATTATACACAGAAAGTCTGGAATATGTATACTATTGTGTTTTCTTTGAATTTTTTGAGTACAGATAGATATCTCATTCTGCGGATTGCTAAGTTAAACCACCATATATATTTTAAAGGTATCTTGTCTTCAAAATTTGGGTCTAAGAATAATATGGATTAATGGATCAAGATCCCCTGAAAGGTTGCCATGAGTAGTGTGTTTATGTATATTTCTGCTCTTGATTAAGGTATTGTGTTTGTGCAGCACATTTAAAAATGTAATGGATAATTAAGAAATATAGGTTAATCGATAATCATCTATAATAGTCAAGCTTGTAGTCATGTTATTTAGATTTTCTAGATATAAAGAGATGTATTTCAGATAGATAGGTATTCTTCAAATCTTTTAGAGTCTTCATAGTATGGCATTTAACTTAGGACTTTTCTTGGCAATGAGACACATCTGCTTCTGGCAGCACCAATCTACTTCAAGAGGAAGATGGGCATCGAGAAGCTCCTTATGGAGTTGGCTAGGCATTTGGGCAAGAAACCGGTCTTGCCTGAACTGCTTGATGAACTGAACATGTAGGACCCACAGAGAAATGACTGCTGAATTTGCCTAAAAGTGAAATGATATTTTAGGGTTCTTGCTTCATGAAAGACTCTGCTAGATAGTCTACAGGACATAGAAAAATGTGACTGACAATGTGTCAATATTGGTGGAACTATCTTTGAAATTTCCTTCTTCATGGAAAAGTCTGCTGGAAACTATGGGCCTGTAGGCTGAAGATGGATGCCCCAACAATATAGAAGAACTCTGAGTGACTGTGAGATTTCTCTATCAATTCTAGAGTTTTGGAAGTTGCTTACAATGTATTTCCTGTTTACTTAGGTAATGTTATATCCTTCTGGAGTCTTTGATAAAGTTGAAAAATTTATAGATATAGTTTTCCTTGGTTGTGATAAAAGATGCAGTAGATATAAATACTGAAACTCAATTTTTACTTGGTACCTGTTTTGCTATATGTAATTTTACTATGTTAAAGTTAAAACTTTCCTTTTTTAAAAAAAAAAACAGAAAAAGGGAGGTGATGTGGGATTACCCTCTGTATGCTGTGAATATCAATGGTTAACAAAGAAACTGCTTTGGGACTTATAGCCAAACTATAGGGTAACAGAATTAGGAATGGAAAACTAAACTGAATGCTGGGAGAAAGGAGGCAGAGTCAGAAAGAAGCCATGGAACTGCTTCTGGAGACAGACAAGCTGAAACTTTGCTTGTAGGCCACAACCTCATTGTGATATACAGATTAATAGAAATGGGTTAAATTAATATATAAGAGTTAGCTAATAAGAAGCTAGAGGTAATGGGCCAAGCAGTGATTTAATTAATACAGTTTCTGTGTGATTATTTCAGGGCTGAGCAGCCAGGAACCAACAAGTGGATTCCTCAAACCATCTGCCTTGTTCATACTGTCAGCACATCAACAGAAAAGCAACTAAGACACTGAGAATATGACAATGACTACTTAAGCCCTCCTATCTCTAATGGTGATTTCATTGCATTTAGTTCTGTAACAGCTCATGTGCAGTATCTGTTAATAGTAAGCCCTTGTAATAACTCATGATTATAAGTATTTCTATATTTATATAAGCAAAAGAAGTTTGATGCAGGATAGGCTACTCTGGGTATAGAGGCTCAATTGGTCAAGGCTAATGCCCTGAGTTCCACTGCTGGGGCCCATAGAATAGAAGAAAGAACAAATCCCTGCAAGTTGACTTCAGACCACCAAATGCACACCATGGCACATCCTCACATACAAAAACAAATAATAAAACAAACAAATAAATGTTATACCAATTATAAAAACCTGGAGATTGATAGTGGAGGACAGATTAGATAGTAATTTTAAAATTACCCAAGCAAGTTTCAACAGAGGAATTTCAAATTATTTCATTAAGATAAAAGAAAATTGCTCATAATTACATTTCAATGAATTCCCAGTTTGTAATCTCAAATACCTACTGAAGACAATAAACAGAACAAGTATTAGTGAAACAATACACTGAAGTAAATTGAGGAGGTATAAAAAAAACTCTCAGTAGAGATTTTCAAAGATCAGAAGAAGATCCATTAGTGAGTTATAAAACAAATAAGAGTAACCAACATTTAGAAAATATTACCAGACACAGCAAGATTATATATGACAAAGCAAGATTAACTAGTGATCCATGCAACATACATAACCACTCTACATACCGAGGAATCAAAATATATTAGTAAAGGTCTCACTGAAATCTTGTCTTATTAGAATGTATAGCTGTTATCTTATTTAAATAGACTTCTATAGTGAGATGAAAAGGAATTAGAGAGTGGGAAGAGAAAAAGACTTTAATAATTCACTTTCATTTTCTATGCACTGTATATAAAACAGACTTGAATAAATAGGTATCATGTTTTTTTTTATTTAAAAACACTGTCATTTTATCAAATGGACATCATGTTAACTACATTTATATATAGATTAGAATTGCTCTTAGGCTTCATTAGAAGCTGCTTTTGCTTTTTGTAGTGGGCAGTGGTCATTTCAATGACAAACAACTATACACAGTAGAGAAAATAAAATTCTGGAGTGCCCAAGAGCTCTAAGTAGCATGCTTGCACCCTCACACACACACACACACACACACACACACACACACACACACACACACATACGAACCTACACGTCTCAGGCAACATCAAGGAAGAGGGGCAAAAAGAATGTAAGCGCTGCAAGTTCAGGAGGATTGATACAAACAATGACTTTGGAATATGACACGGCTATTGCACTCATATTGCCACCATGGTTACCTATACAAGTCCTGGACAAGACTGGGCACTTAACATTTTACCATGTATGGCAGCAGGGCTCAAGGAGGTTCACTGCTCTCTGAGAGAAAATGAACAGTTAATAAGTGCTGGAGATGTACACCTGTTCAGGTGTGTAGCCACTGACAAGTTGTCCATTTTTTAATAAGTAAAATCCACTCATACTCTGTAAGCAGCCAAAATTAACCATGATGAGAAAAACAAAAATAGATTGATTAATTAATTAAAATGGAAGGAAGGAGCTTGTTGAGAAGAGTGTGAGTGGAAAAGAAGGGTTGAGATAGAGTAGGGAGTGTGAAGATAGTAAAAATTCATATATGTAATACTGTAAAATAATTTAAAAACATTCAGAGACATAATTCTGCAAAGAATTATTACAATTTACAGACCAGCAAAACATGATATGTTTTTACTATAAGAGGTAAATCAAGAAAATATAATTATTAAAAAATGCTTTAACATAAAGTCTTAAGACACAATTGTTTTACTTTCCTATTTCATTTAGTTTCTATTTTAAACTGTACATATGTGATTGAATCACTGTTGGAAAAATCACTTTTTTTTTTTAATAAACAGTTGGTGTTTATTTAATATAAGTACGGGCTTTCCTGTGCCTGTGTTACCTAATTTGAGTAACTTAAAGAAATACCAAACCTATCATTTGTTTTTCTGACAGCACTCTCAAAGTATAAGTCTCAGGAATCGAATATATCATGCTGGCGCTTGACCACCAGGGACTTATCCATTAGGTCTGTCAGCTGTCACAATGGCAGAGTATCCTCTCTTGTGTACTTGCATAGCTATGGTTACAGAGTGCTGTCTGTTTCTTGAAATTTTACTTCAAACAAAATCCAAGCATCCCAAAACACAAACTCAACACCTCAAAGCCAGATTATTCCATAAATCATTATACGCTGTCTGTGGGTTTCATATCAGCTCTAAGTCATTCTCCAATCTAGTGCTAGGAGCAATGCTTTAGTTTGGGCCACTGAATAGGAGAAGATCTTCACTAACTCCACATCAGACAAAGGCCTGATTTCCAAAATATACAAAGAACTCAAGAAACTGGACATAAAAATTCTAAATTCCCCAATTAAAAAATGGGGTAATGATCTGAACAGAGAATTCTCAACAGAAGAATTTTGAATGGCCAAAAGATACTTAAGGTCATGTTCATCTTCCTTAGCGATCAGGGAAATGCAAATCAAAACGACTTTGAGATACCATCTTACACCTGTCAGAATGGCTAAAATCAAAAACACCAAGGATAACCTATGCTGGAGAGGATGTGGAGTAAGGGGAACGCTCCTCCATTGCTGGTGGGAATGCAAACTTGTGCAACCATCTTGGAAATCAGTCTGGCGGTTTCTCAGGAAACTGGGAATCAACCTACCTCAGGATCCAGCAATACCACTCTTGGGAATATACCCAAGAGATGCTCAACCATACTACAAAAGCATTTGTGCTACTATGTTATAGCAGCATTATTTGTAATAGCCAGAACCTGGAAACAACCTAGGTGCCCCTCAATGGAAGAATGGATCCAGAAAGTGTGGAATATATACACATTAGAATACTACTCAGCAGAAAAAAATAATGACATCTTTAATTTTGCATGCAAATGGATGGAAATAGAAAACTCCATCCTTAGCGAGATATCCCAAACCCAAAAAGATGAGTATGGTATGTACTCACTCATTAGTGGACCTTAGCCATTAACAAAGGACATTAAATATATAGCTTACAAGCCTGCAGATGCCAAGTAGCAAGGTGAACCCAAAGAAAAACTTATATAGATTTTCCTGGAATATGAAACATTAGACTCACAAATTTAGGATGAATGAGAAAATATTTTTCTTACCTTGCCAAATGTCAATGACTAAACATTATAACTATAATTCTTGTGTGATAGCTGTTTTGTATACATAATCTTTTTATGTTAAAGTTAAAATCTACCTTTTTATTTAGACAGAAAAGGAGAAATGATGTGGGATTCCCCTCTGTATGCTGTGAATATGTTTTATCACCATTGGCTAATAAAGAAGCTGCTTTGGCTTATGGCAGGGCAGAAAATAGGTAGGTTGGAAAACTAAACTGAATGCAGTGAGAAAGAAGGCAGAGTTATGTAAAAACCAAAGGAGAAGGACACAGAACCTTATTGGTAAGCCACAGTCTGGTGGCGATACACAGACCAATAGAAATGGGTTAATTTAAATGTATGAACTAGATAGGAATATGCCGGAGGCATTAGTCAAGCAGTGTTGTAATTAATAAACTTTCTGTGTAATTATTTGGGTCTGGGGGATTGGGAACAAATATGTAGTCTCGGTTTAAAGGGGAATTTTGAAGCTGGACTAAGTGCATTTGTGCCTAATGTAAAGGCTACATACAAGGTTAAGGAGGCTAGGGAATGAAATGTGGTGGCATAGCCACCATAGGCTCATGGTTTTTTTTTTTTTAACACTTTGCCTATAAGAAGTGGTACTTGGCCGAATAGGTGTTGCTTTGTAGGAGGAAGTGTGTCACTGTGGGAGTAGGCTTTAAAGACTCACATGCTCAAGCTATGCCCAGTGTGGGACATGGTTTACATCCTTTGCCTGCAAGTCAAGATGTAGAACTCTCAGCTACCTCCCCAGCACCTTATCAGCTGCCTACTGCCTTGCTTCCTGTGATGACAATAATGGACTAAACCTCTGACTGTTAGCCAAGCCCAGTTAAATGTTTTCTTTAGCAAGTGTTGCTGTGATCATGGGGTCTCTTCACAGCAAGAGAAATCCTAATTAAGACAGTGACCAAACTCACTTTGATATCATCCCTATGTGAAAGTAAGTACTTTTTTCCCCTTATATATAGACAAAGTCAAACAGTTTGTACAGATAATTATTTACCAGTGTGTATTATATATTTTCCATCTTTTTCCTGTTTATTCTTGTCTCAGATTTGGTTGTAGGTTAGGTTAGAGTATCTACTCAGAAAGGTCATCCTGAGAACTTAATAACATGGACAGACTGTGGTAATACCTCAAAGATTTATTATAGGACAATACCTCTGTCTACATTTTAACAAAATATCCAGGGAGGTGAAAGTTCACTGTTTTTATCTAAAATGTAGCATTCTCTGAACACTAGCCAACATATGAAGTGATCTAATTCAAGCAAGGGAAATAAGTAGGATTTATACTAACATTAAATTTAGTAAGTTTTTTTTGTTATTGTTTTTTTGAGACAGGGTTCCTCTGTAGCTTTGGAGCCTCCTCAGGAACTAGCTCTTTTAGACCAGGCTGGCCTGAAACTCACCGAGATCCGCCTGCCTCTGCCTCCCGAGTGCTGGGATTAAAAGTGTGCATTTCCACCACCTGGCTTATTAAAAGTTCTTCACAGATAGTCATGTCTTTGTATTTAACCGACATTTAAGTCATGTCTCAGGTCACCCCAATTAAAAAAAATAAAAAACCCTAATCTTAGATTCAGTTTATTTTACTTAAATATTATAAGCTCCTATAAATAGTAAACATTTATTTAACAATAAGATACATGTATGAACTATCAGAGAAAGATCCTCAAATAGTGATCCATGAAAGAGCCTGGGCCTTTCTGTTATTTAATATAAGTTCAGCCAAAGTGGATGGCACATGCCTCTATTCCAGCACACAGGAGAGAGAGGCAGACAGACATCTGTGTGGTAAAAATATGCCCTTTCCATTTAATCACTGTATGTCCTTGGATAGATTATGCAACCTTCCTTAAATGAAGAGTATTAAGGCCTGATATTGATTGTGATCGAGATGAAAAAAGATAAATTATAGAAAGCAGCCAGCTGCATAATAGACTACAAAGAACACATAGAAATCAATCTTGACTGAATTTTCCATCATTCTTTTTGACCAACAACTCACAAGATTAAATGCTTTTGAACAAGAAACAATTTAAGTAATCCTAGTCAGTCTAATTGAAATTCTGCTTGGAATGGAAGATAAGAATTACACACAGATCTGGAGAAATCTCTACAACTTTCAAGTTTTACAGAGAAGTTAATAATAAGCATCTTTAAAGAGAAGTCCCAGTGCTCTAATGAGTAGTGTCACACACATTCTTCAGAAAGGTGTGAGAAGTCAGTCATGGCCCTAGATATTTCAGTTTTAGGCAACAGTGCCGTTTAAATCTTTATGAAATATTCTTACTAAAACTTTCTTACAAATGTCCAATGGAAGTAATGGATGCTTCAATCTGATAAAATCTGCACAGTCCATGGCAAATGTAGATTATTCTGCTAAGGCTGAGAGGGTAATCCATGATTCATGATTAATCCATGATTAATCCATGGATTAATCATGAAAATCCATGATTTTCTTAGAGTTCAAAATCAGGCAAACATACAACTCACTAAACATCATGAATGCAGAAAGACATTTGTTAAAGGTGATTGATATTTGTCTCGCAGGACAGTGTAACTATTTATTATTATGGAATTATTTTATGGAGACACCATGTGCACACAGACCTTTAAAAATATTCCAGGATAGTTTCATGGAAAGAAAAAGACAATAAGCGATGATCTGTTATTTGGCATGGTATCCAAAATCTAGATTAAACTAGTAAGGAGTGCTATTAAAAGAAGCACACTGTGTGGTGAGTAAAATCTGCTCAGTGAATGTTTCAAAGTCCCATAGCCAAAGGAATTGTGACTCACTTGACCTGTAACCAATGACAAATCCAGGGAAAGGGATCACCCAGGCAGCTTAGAATCCATCATAGTACATCTGTGAGTAAGTGGGCACACCCAGCAAAGCACAGAGGGAGAATGGAACATTTTAGGCCAATTTGGGTACAGCACAATAGTAAATAAATGTCACAAGTCTTGGAGAAAACAACTGGTAAAAACCATACTTTGTCCTCCTAAAATACTTAGGGAGATTTAATTGTGCCAAATTAAGCTAGTGATTATTGGATTTTGTTTAGCTACGTAATTGTGTTCAAACAAACTATTAGTCTGTCTTCACGGCATACTAAATAACAATAAAAGTCCAAATCTGTCCACAATTTACCAAGGGAATTGAAACAACTCAGCAGGTATGCTATTTTAAAAAAAATTAGATTAAATTTCATTCACTGTGTTTGTCTCAAATATATTCAATTCTGCTATAAAGAATTTGGTCACAATTTATAAAATGCTAAAAACACTACTATGGGTAAGATAAAGAATGGGTGATGTAGAAAAACAGATTAGCTCACGCATCTTTTGGAAACAGTAAAGAAGTAGCAAGAAGAAGAACAAAGAAAAGTGGGTCAAATTTATTTTACAAGTTACCAACTTTTGCTTACTAGAATAAAACTCCTAAGAATAACAGTAGTCAGAGTTCTATAAACCACAAATACCTTTATATACGTGTGACTTCCAGAATCTGTGACTTATATATAAAAGATGTCTTCTTTATTACTCACAATCATAAAGAAAACAAGATACAACATGTCACTCATAGTTCAGACGATTTCCATTAAGATGAGCTCTATTTTATCTCTTTATATACATGCATTTTTAATTTCCATCATGCTGACAGTGCAATATCAGAACAGAATCAGGATGTTTAAGAGATGGCTTCTTGGTTAAGAACATATGCTGACTAATCATGAGGAGCGGAATTCATGTCTTAGCACCCATGTCAGCTGACTCAAATGCTTGGAACTCAGTTCCAAGGTACCAGATATAGATACATGTACACATATGCATACACACAGAGAAAACAGAATAGTCTTTTAAATTAAAATGCAGTACCATCTTTAGTACACGAATTATTGTAATCATGTGCTATTTAAATAAGAAGGTAGAAGAACATCAAACAAGGAACCTCACTGAAGCAAGTTGAGTTCTTACAGCCGAGTAGGGAGAATTCCTTACACTCATTAGCAAGTGCTGGCTCAAGAAATACCTTACTTTTCCCTCCAAAAGACAAAAGAATACATTAGTAAATTCTTAGAATCTTACAGGTCGTGATTTAATTTTAATTCTTCGGTCTCTAAACAGGAAGATAAGCAACGGAACACCACGAATCAAAACAGTGGCCCCTGCGTCCTTGGTTCTCAAACAATGGTTTTCACATTCTATGATAAAACTGCCAATCACACTTTGTGACACAAGTTATAAAAACTTGGCTTTGAGCAAAAGATTTTCTGACCATGCGTTTATGGAAGGTTGTCTGTGTAAGTAGCAGATGCTATTCCTTTTTTTTTTCTTTTTTACTTCTTAATTTTTTTATTAAATGAGTTCTTTAAAATTTCACACATATATGTATATAGTATATTTAGATTACTGTAACTTTCACCCTCTCTGGTAGTTTGAATGTAATTGGCCCTCATAATCCCACAGGGAGTGGCACTAGTAGGAGTTGTTGCACTGGTGGAGTGGGTATGGCCTTGTTGAAGGAACTGTGTCCCTGTGAGAGTAGGCACTGGGATTTCCGATGTTCAGCAGACGACCAGTGTCTCAGTCAACTCCCTCTTGTAGGACTGTCAGCTATTACTTCAGTACCATCCCTGCCTGCACACTGCCATGCTACTCATCATGATGACAATGGAATGAATCTCTGAGACTGTAATTGAACCACCCCGATTAAATGCTTGCCGTGGTCATGGTGTATCTTCACAGCCACAGAAAACCTAAGGTACCCTCTCTTATTTTCATCCAAATTCCACTTCATCATGCCTCACCTCCTCTCTATGACCCTATTTCTCATATTTTTGTCTTTTGTTGCTGTTTTGTGATGTGCTGAGTTTAACCAGGGCCATGAACGACCGTGGTTTGGAACTATCCATGTGAAAATTGGTGGGTTTATCAGAAGAAAATGTCTGCTCTTCCTCCAGAATCTATCAGAAGCTGATAGTTCATCTAGGAGGAGTTAAGACCACCTTGGCTCCTCCCTCCTCTAGGACAGACTATTTACAAGCCCATTTCAGGTATCCACTAATAAGAGAAGATCATGATCATACTGGCTACATTTTAGTCATAAGATGACATTTCACAGTCCTTCTCTGAATCCTGGAGTTCTCACATTTTCCCTTCCCTCAATTCTGTTCTCCTGCATTGTTCCCTGAGCCTCAGAGAAGTGGGGATGAATGTACTGTTTAGGGCTGATTGTCCCTTATTCCCAGCAGTCCTGTGTCTCTACATTAGGCCTCTTACACTCTGAAGGGAAGTTTTTTTTTAATTAAGACTGAATATCTGTGTATATGTATTTAAAAAATGTATTCAGAAGACATTGTAATGCTATGTCCATTTAGTTAAACACCAGTACTAAGATCAACAGTAGGGCATAACACCACTTTCGTCATGGATTTCTGGCTCAATTTTCAGTACCATTAATGAATTTCCTCTTCTGAAATGGGTATCCATACCAAGTTGAGAATGCTTGGTTGTCCTTACAACATTTGCCCCACTATTTTACCAGTAGTTACCTTTGCCTGCAGGTTAATGCTATACTTCACAGGGTTCTAAGCTGGGTAAGGCCATTAATGCTGTTTCTCCTTTGGCTATCTACATAGAAACTTCTGTGTTGGGAAGTTGACAGCAGGGAGAAAACTCTCAGCTCAGGTAAAGCTTGATTTCTCCCTATCATACACTAAAGGTGGGTGGTTTCTTTAGCAACAGTTTCTTATCACCTCATTCTAACGGGCAACGAAAAGTACTGAAGAGCCCTGTACCTCTGGGACCTCCCTTACCAACAAGTTATGAGTATCCCACACTGGGCCCTGTGATTTTTGTTTACTAACTGATGGCAATTACATGTAGCATTTTGCAGCCATGAAGGTTATCACTGAAATGAGAGTACTGTCTATCAGTGGATGAATGGATAATGAAAATGTGATTTATCTGGAGGGTGTATGAACAAATCCTATGCCACCTAACACTTGACAAGCAAACAAAAAAAATATTCTTCCAGGGACTAAGAAGTATAAAAAAGAGAATGTCAGTATAAAAATGAACTTTAAAAATGTTTTTATTAATCCTGATTTCCTTTGTAAGAGATATTAAATAAAGTTGAGTCAGTATTCAAATACATATTCATTGTGATCAAATACATATTCATTAAATAGTCACGCGTGCTCACCCTTAAATGGGACATCTGCATCACTGTCCTCTTCCCCAAGTTACAGTTATCATTGTGAAAGAGGTGGTTGAAGGAATTAAAGAGATACCCAGGAGAAGTGTCATGAAAAACTGTCTGAACTGCACCGTCATTGCAACTATGAACACAGAGTGATAATGGATACCTGCCCAAGACTGACTTGCCTTCATAAATATGGAAATGCCCACAAGGAGTGGAAATCATTTTTCCTTTCATGGTGTAGCAACGCTAGTAGAAAAAAGGGTTCAAAGGGAAAGGAATGGAGAAGCTCAAGGGTTATCTGGAGTATGTGTGTGTGTGTGTGTGTGTGTGTGTGTTAGTAATACACTCTGTGTGTGTGTGTGTGTGTAAGTAAAATTATCAAAACAACTGTCCTTTTGAATGCTTTCTCCAATTGCCAAAAAAAGTTCAATTTTATTTCATGTTAAGATGCTATAGGATACTACCATACAGAAAGAGCTCAGGTGTAGGCTTGCTATTCCTTTGAAAAATTGTGAGAAGAATCCTTAAGATCCAACTAAGCAGTGCTCATTGGGACTCAAAGAGAATGAAGTGGCAATCAATGAATCTGTATGGGTCTGTAGGCTCTCTGTAAATATGTTATGGTTGTTAGTGAGGTGTTCTTGTAGGGCTCCTAACCTTGGGGCTGGGGTATCTCTGATTCTTTTGCCTACTCTTGGGAATCCTTTCTGTCTACTATGTTACCTTATCCCAGCCTTAAGGATTTGTGCCCAGTTTTAGCATATATTGTTAAGACTGGTAGATAGCACTGAAAGTCTGCTCTTTTCTGAAGGGAAACAGAGGAGCACTAGGTCTGGGGTAAAGGGATGGCGTGAGGGGGAGACTGTGAGGAGTGGAGGGAAGGGAAACTGCAGTTGGGATGTCTTAAAAATAAGAATATATAATTTTAAAAACTGTGAAAAAAATTTTTTAAAAAGGCACATAAATAAACCTTATATATTTTTTTTCTAAATGAGTGACAAAGCTACTGAGGAAAAAAGTAATATTTGAAATTACTTTTTCTAATTAGAAATTAAAATTAGCTAGATTTTCAAAATTAATACCATTACACTTTTTGTTTTAATTCCGGTTATTTTCTTTTTGGTGGTAGAGTTTGTGTGTTTCCATACTTTGAGTTGTGCTGGTGGAGGGTTGTTAGCTGTCTGTGTTATTATGGGTGGTGTTTGCTTCCTTTTGTTGTGGTTTACCTTCTAGTACTTTCTGTA
>JAQHUG010000056.1:1840696-1868798 GCA_028555095.1 Dicrostonyx torquatus | reverse complement strand
CCAGGACTGAATGAGCATAGGACCAAACCAGACTCTCTGAATGTGGCTGCCAATGGGGACTGACTGAGAAGCCAATGATAATGTCACAGGGACTTATCTATCTCTTCTGCATGTATTGGCTTTTTGGGAACCTATTCTATATGGATGCACATCTTCTTAGCCTGCAATGGAGGGGGGAGGGCCTTAGGCTTCCCATAGGGCAGGGTACCCTGCCCCATCTTAAGGAAGCAGGGGGAGGGCGGTGGGGTAGTGGGGGGAGCGGGAGGGCCTGGGACAAGGGGAGTAAATGTAAATTTTTCTAACAATAATAAAAATGAAAAGAAAAAAAATATTTTTCCTTCCCATCAGTAATGTGTAACAGGTCAATTTCCTCTATATCTTTCCCAGTAACTGATTTAATCTGTATCTCTTTGAAGTAATATTGGACTCTATTTTGGTAAATTTAGATTTCCCTAATGACTATTATTGTTTGTAGATTTTTCATTTGGTTATTAGCTATTAGTGAAATGCCAAATCAAGCCTTTTGGTAACATTATATTAGGTTGTTTCTTTTCTTTTTATTTAGTTATGCGGTACTTTATTTAGGAAACAAGACCCTTGTCAGATACACGACTTCTGAATGCTCTCCATAATTATGGCATTTACTTAATGGTGTCCTTTGGAGCTACAAAACCTTTTACAATAAAATACAATCAACTTTTGTCTACCATGTATTTTACTTTTGATATTATAGATAAAAACTAGGATTTTTCTTCATTTTTGTCCATGGTCTATTTGAGTTAGTTTTAGAAACATGTTGAGGAAATATTTAAGTTAATTTACATTTCAAACACATAAAAACTGTTCAACTTAAAAAAGAAAAAAATACACACAATTATCTTTTCTCTGTTAAATTGTATTTGTAATTTTGCTAGGGATCAGTAGAAAATAACCATAAAAGTTTTTCCACAAAAAATTGTGTTTGATTTATGTAATGTCCATTCTTACTCTAAAACTATACTGTCTTAATTTCTGTATCTTTGTAATAACTCTTAAAGTTCTGGTTCTTGTTTTTAGGAATATTTTGACTATTCTATTTCAGTTTGAATTTTAAGATGGGCATGTCAATCTACCAAAATACCCGCTGTGATTTTGTTATAAAAGTATGGAAACTAAAATCTGATATAACTGGCTGATTTTAACTAAGTAATATAAAAATTTCCAATAAAAATTCATATTCTTTCTTAGTTATTCAAGTTTGCCTTCATTTTTTCATGTTTTGTGGTTTTTAATATAGACATTCTGGATTTGTTTGTTTGGTATGCAACTTAGTCTTCAAAATTTACTATTATCACTATTTTTAAAGAGCTGGGATTGTATCTAGGACCTCACACATGCTAAAAAAAATGCTTATGATTAGGGATATTCCCAACTCTATTCTAGACACTAATCTCCATTTTCTTGATTTCTTCTGGTTTGTTCATTGCAAATTTACAGAAATACAACTGGTTTTTATGATTGTTATCAAACATTAACACCAGATTTACTCACTGACTGGCTCTATTTTAATTCGGCTTCTTAGCTGATAATATGTCAATAAAGTGATAGCTTTCATTATTATCCGGTCTGCGTGTCTTATTTATTCTCTCAAGTAATTACTCTGGCTGGAACTTGCAATCCAAAGTTGAGTTAAGTGATGACATGATGAAGACAGACATCCTTTCCCAGACATTGTGTGTGTGTGTTGGAAGGGGGTTGTTAAACAGTAGCTCACCATTAACTATGAAAAGTTGTGAGGGTCTGACAAATGCTTTCATGGAGCTGAGGAAGCTTCTTTATATTCCCCATTTTTTTGAGTTTTCCAGCAATGTGTGTAGGAATGACCAAGTGTTTCTCTCTCTCTCTCTCTCTCTCTCTCTCTCTCTCTCTCTCTCTCTCTCTCTTTCCCTCCCTCCCTTTGGAGGGGGATTGTATACTGAAATCTGATTGTAAATTGATGAATTTTAAGGTGCAAACGATTTTGTCATCACAAACATAAAAATCAGTTGTCCGTGATGTGTATTTCCTATTTCTGTTTTCACTTTGCTAATATTTTGATTAAAGTTTTTGTACCTTTCGTTAAGAAAGATATTACTCTTTAACTTTTTCTATTATTTGTGACTTTTATATTATGCTAATATTAGCCTCACAGAATGATTTGGAAGTACTAACCTCTCTACTTTCTGAAAAAAATTTTCAGAGATTGTTACATCTTCTTTAAACAACTAAATTTTAAAATGGCTAAGATGCCATCAGAGCCCAGAAATTTCTTCATGGAGATATTTAAATTACAAATTGCATATTTTAAATTAAATTGCATATTTTTACCTATAGATGTACTCTAGAGTGCTGGTAAAATAGGAATCTTTGTCCTATGGGTTCTATGGTAATTTTATCAGGCTGTTGTATCTACATTTTATACCCACATGTTGTTACATTTGCTTTACTGCACAATCTTCAGTCAAGGATAGCAAGTTATTGAGTATTATATTCTCTCAACATATATAGTATTTATATTGTTTGGTACACTTAATGCTTTCGTGATTTAATTTCTTCCTGTAACTCCTACAATTTGTGGTTATGTCACGTCAGCATGAAGGATTTCCCTTAGTGTTCCTGATAAGGTATGTTGCCGATGACTGTCTCATACTATAAATATGATTTGATTTTAAAATTGGCATACACAGTGCCAGGTATAGTGATAACACTTTCAAATAATGTTTTTCTAGTGAACTCTCCTCCTCCTTGTCTTTCCTTCCCTCACTCCTCTTCCGCTCACTCTTGCTTATTCCTTTGGTCTCTCTTCTACTTTCGTGTCTCAGGTTTCTTTTGTACAGCTCCACAATACCCAACCTCCCCTCTTGTTCTCGTCTTTAGTATAACATTACGTACACGCACTAGAATTTTACTTGACTATAAAAATGAAATTTTGTAATGTACACAAAAGCTGGGTGGAACTGGAAAGTATGACAATAAGCATGACTCGGGAGGATAAGAACCATGTGTTTCCTCTCGTGTGGATGCTAGTCTGTGGTGTACATGTGCATGTGTACAAATGGGTGTAATGTGGGTTGGGCCTAAGAAACTGAAAATTAGTATGGCTGTACTTTCTCTTCATTTAGGAAGACACTTTACTGCATATAAAAATTACAAATTCACATTTTTCTCTTTAATGCCATTACTTTTTCTTCCAGCCTCACTCTATGCAAACCGTGTTTCAGATGAGAACTAACAACACCAGAGACTCTGCACAGGTAGCAGGCACTGGGGTGGGCAGTGGCTGTCAGAATAACTTTCTTCTGCCTGACCCTGACTTTCAGGCCAGGATTAAGTGTCTCATTATGCATCTCTGGGACTTACTCTTTAGGTACTTTGAATATTTACTATTTCTGATAAGATCTTTAATATCTTGGTTATTATTACTTCAAGCATTTTCCTAATTTCCATGATTTTCTCTTCATGAATTTATATGGACTTTTATCAACACACTTGAGGCTATTCCAAAGGCATTTGAGAATCCTTTCTTTGGTATTTTTTTGTTTTTTATTCTCATAGATTACACACACTATTTAATCAATGTTCAAGCCCACTGACTCTCTTCTGCTACCTGGAATCACCTGTTGGGCTGCTCTCATGGGCCTGTCACCTCAGCTGCAGCACTCAGCAACTCCAGAATTCCATTTTGTACTTATTAAATAATAACTTCTATCTCCTTGTTAAGAATCTTTTCATGTTAACATATTATCATGCTCATTTTTAATTCTTTAAGCATGTTTTCTTAAAATATTTTAAATGTGCTTTGAAGTCTTTTTCTCCTATATTCCACATCTGGGGGAAATCTGAAAGCTTCTATTGACTCTTTCCTCACTCTCCCCGACTGGGTATGGATCATGGTTTCCTGTCTCTTTGCATGTCTGGTTTTGTTGAAAACTCATTTATTCCCCACTGCCAAGATCATTACTTCCAGCAAGAAATGCCACCAGATGTGGATCTCAACCTCTGGGAAGATCAATTGAGCCTTTTTGGTCCCATGTAAATTAGTTGCCAACCCTTCTGGTCTGCCAGGTCCCATGAGAATCCCATACTAAGTTCACAAAAGGGGCACAGAGCAAGTATGGCAGTCCTGGATAAAAATGCAACAGATGGCCAGTTACTACCCACACTTTATTAGTCTTTCACGTATAAGCAGTGCTGTGTTCCTGCCTAAAATGGATGTTCAAAAATGTTTTTGTTTCATAAACTTCAGATCCGCTCTTGCTTTGAAAAGAAAGGAGATGCCAGCATTTTTTACTATCTATACTCAGAGATATTTTAAGCACAGTTTTATTCTTTCTCCAAGAACACACAAAAAAAGTTAGAATAGCTGTCTAGAAGTCAACATCTATAACACAATCTAGCATCTAAGACTCAGGGAATATCATGGAAGCAGGGGCAGAAACACTGAGGACCAAGGGACAAGTACATTTGTTAGGGAATTGAGTTGTCTACACGTGACAGGGAAGCTGCACACAAGGTGTCAAAACAGTATGTCTACTTTACATGAGTAACAACACCAGTTGCCATGCCAATGTTGATAGGGAAAACTCATGGGGGGAGGGGTCATGGTTGTCTCTCTCTTAGTTTCTCCATGAAGAGATGCAGATAATTAAGAAATGCTAAGAGAGGGACAGCCCCTCCCGCAAAGGGGGATGAACCTTTAATTGACAACACCAAGTGGTCATTTCTAAATATAAATATAAACAACAATAAAAAGGTTCACCAGATTATATTTACATAGTCATTTCACTTATCTGTATTCAATATATCATAATATAAACAAACATACCTATGTCTATTAACACCAGTAATTTCAAGAAGGCCATGAATTCGGCAGGAGGAAGTACAGAAATGATGTAAATACAGTGCACATATATTAAATTAAAAGGTATTTTTAAGAGTAATCTAAAGAAATAGCAAATGAAGCAAAGATGTCACTAGAAACATGTATATCTAAAATTTCTGTGCAAGCTACAGGAAGCCTGCCTTGCACAACTTCTGATGAAGACAGTCTCTAGGGCAGCATCAACACACAGGCTCTCTCTAGGAACTAGGTGTCCTCGGTGTCCTCCTGTCAATGGCTCAGTTTTCATTCCTAGGGAATTCCAAGTGTTTTATATTTCAACCACATGTTATAAACGTAGCTAATTTACTGGATTTAGAAGGCAATTACAAAATTCTCCTCTGTGGCCAAGGGTAATGTACTGACCTTCCTAGGCCTCCATTCCCTTTGGAAAGTGCATATAATGTTGCTCCTGGCAATAACGCTTACATGTAAAACCTCACTATGGCTATGAAACAACCCAAAATGTCTTTTCAGCAAAAAGACAGTTTTTGATAAATCAAGCTTTCCATTTAGAATTCTTAAATAAATATACTTATGATAAGGATGCTGGATAAGACAAAGACCATAGCTATGGTTCTAAGGTTAATGCTCTGAGTAATCTCTTTGGCAGTCCATGCTGCTCTCCCCTGTGTAAGGGGAGATTCACTGTTCAAAGCAACAGGCCCTTTGATACTTAGAAATGTTAGATTCTGTTCTATTTTTCAAATCAGCTGTATCAGTATTCATCTACTGTCTGGCATGGCCATTCATTCATTTTCAAAAAGGCTATTTTATAACCACACTTCCTTTCAGGAAGCCTAGCAACTAAGAGGAAACCCAAATGACTGACAGCAATTATGCAGGGACCTTGCTGTTGGTAAAGAACATGATTAATTAAAATAACGTGCTAAATCTTGGGCAAATAATTATGCAGAGAAAGGGACAGAAAGCTTCTTTATTTTTTTCTAATATCTTGCTGTTTTATTCTGTATTGAAAGAAAGGCAAAACAATTCATATTAGTATTTTTGTATTCGATTTTTTTTTAGTAAGGCTAATTCAAATATTCTTGAATGTTAAGAAATCATGCCAATTTCCGTGAGTAAAATGATTATTCAAATAGAATAATTGCTTATTAAAACCAAATATTCTTACGCATAATTTTTTATATCATGGCTAATTAGGAGTCATTAAACATATGATGTTTAAGCATAAAATGTTTCAAAGAAAAAGCCAATCACTCTGAAATGAATTTAGCTTTCTAGAAAATATTTGTTTGCTTTTTAAACCACACTAAGATCTGAAGTGCTTTAGCTGGTAAAAATTCTTTCAATGGTCATATCTAATTAAATTTATTTTAACATGCGGCGACTATGCTATTACAGCATCAACACAGTTCTGAAATAATATTACAGAGTTCAGAAAGAAAAATGTCCATTCCATTCCTTACATCTGATACTTGGGCCCTTACAGCTTAGTATCGCTTTGTAAGGCTTTAGTACTCACTAAACTAAGCTAAGGAGTTTCCTCAGTTTGGGCACAAACACATGTTTCCTGTAGAGAAGGGTGGTTCACTGTATTTGTAATAACCTGTCAGGTTCTAATTGAAGAACAAAAACACATTGAGGCAGGGGGAATGAAGAATACCCTTGCATACACATTTCTTTCAAACAGCAATATCCAAATCCTATTTCTGGATAAATACATAAAAAAGGTCTTGCAGAGTGTGCTGGCACCCACCTTTAAACCCATCACAAGGGAGACAGAAAGAGGGGGATCCTGTGAGTTTGAGGCAAGCTTGATCTACACAGTGAATTCCAGGACAGTCAGGAACATATAGACATACTCTACCTCATTGAATAAATATGAACAAATACGTTTGAATCAGTGAAGGATCTTCACCTCAGTGAACCTCAGTCATCACAACACATCAGGGCATCATGTAAACAACTCATGTGAACAGTAGATATTTTAATAACTAATAACATAAGTCCCATAATAAAATTGCTATCAAATTACACATTCAAACACTTTTAGAAATGGCTTTCTGAAGACACAGTAAATCTAGTAATCCTCACTGACTCTTCGCCCACCTGTTTTACTAGAGGGTAGGCGGGCACAGCTGAAACAGTAAAAGCTACAGCAGAGACACACGTTTTCATACATTGCAGGGAAGCTTGGTTCTCCACTAAAATGCTAGACATTGAAAGAAGAGTCAATTCAGACTTGAGCTCCCAGTCATAGCACTGAGAGCATGAGACCTGAATCGAAATGACTGTGGCATGCACTATGGGATAAGCTGTTTGATAGGCTGCAAAACAGCTCATTTTAGAAGCTGGCCATCTACAGAGGTACATTCTGTTATCTAACAAACAATGTTCCTTCTCAGATCTGTGGAATCAACTTTGTGGATCAACATCAACAGTTTCGGATTCAAGACTCGTGCTTATTAAGACCAAAGAAGTAAAAATTTAAAAAGAACCAGAGGCTTAAATGTTAAATATATAGTTAAGTGGGAGTGATATAAATGACACATAAAAGAAAAGAAAAATAGGAAATTAAAAGGGAAATATTGTCAAATTTAAAACAGTACAATTATACTCAAGCTTTGCTAAGAATAAGTTTAACACATAAATGGCCCTAATCTCATGTATGCAGATTTAATGATGTACTTCTCTTTGATAATTTTCATCCTCTACATGTGTTAGTGAGATATGCTATTTAAATTTAAGACAAAATCTAAGTCCACTGCAATTATTGAAAATTTTGTAAAGTTTAAATGGAAATAACATAGGTTTTTCTCTTTTTTTGCACTTTACTCACTACTGAAATAGTTTTGAAAACATAACAAAATCAAACTCAGATGGTTGTGTTTTTATATTTGTGTATACATATTAATACACACAATGAATAAACAGATGCAAAATTGCGGAAAAAGAGGCTATCAATCTGAGAATGAGGGGCAGCATGAAAGAAGTTAGAGCGAGGAACCTTGGAAAGTCGTAGAAAGAGGAAAGGTTAGGAGGAAAATGAAGTAATTCCATATTAATTAAAAATATAAAAATTGTCTAAATAGGGAAAATATAAAGGAATGATTTCCTCTAAATGGTAAAAAATTTCTCATGTTCGAAAGTGCATTAGTGTTATAATGTAATCTGAATAAAATTAGATTTATCAATTAACTAGTTTAATAAGCCTCACTTAATCACAACTGACCTTGACTACTTTTCTAGAGATTTGTTCATTCATTCTCCCAACTGACCGTTATTGTGCAAACCTTCAGAGTCCTAGATACAGCAGCTCACAAGTTCATCTGCTCCCATCAGTAAACAAACACATTTTCTTCCAAATAAACACAACTCTCCCCTTTCTTCACTTCTCCCTCCAGCTGCTAGTTTGTCTCCTTCTCTTTTGAAATTTAGGTTTCTTTATGTTCCTGGTCTCATCTCCGATTCCCTTAATTTCTGCTCTACCTTATCGCATCCATCTCACTGAAATGTTCTGATGAGGTTCCCACAGCTGGTCAGAGTGCAGAGAATAAAGTGAGTGTGAATTTCATAGTCACATACAGGACGCACAGATCAGAGCCCCTTCCTTAAAGGCTCAGGGATCACCTAAGAAAAACGGAACTTAAAAAATTTTAAGAGGCAGGTGTTGGGAAGGACTGGAGCAGAACAGTGTCTCCTGGATTACAGGACCACTGTGCCCATGAAGTCACAGCAGTTGTAATGGCCTAAACAAGAGCAGGGCAACCAATACTCCAATATGGAGGAACCCCACTCCTAGACAAGGAGCTGTGGACAATGGCTTCTGGAATGAGTCAGTTTTCCTCAAGTATATGGGCCCTCGTAAGTTGATCAGGCAATATTGAGTAGTTATAACTAGAAATACATACACACACACACACACACACACACACATGCACACACGGATGCACGCACGCACACACATGCAGGAGCACACACACATATGCACCACAAATTAGACTCAGTGGGCTGGTGAAAACCGACCAAATAGAAGACATTAACTTGGGGTAGGACTAATGAATGGATTTGGAGTAGTTAACGCAAGGTATAAGACTCAAAACCATCAAACCACATTGTATGCATACATGAAATTCTCGAAGAATAAAAATTCTATATTTTAAAATATACAACTTTTCTAAAGAATGGATTTATATCAGATTTAAGTCAAACTTTCCTAGTGTTACATGAGTTCAGAGGTTCTCTACTTCTATAGCCCCCCCAATCTATTAACCCTAGAAAATAACTCATAGGATTAAATAGCAGCGGGGACCTTGATTCACAGGACTGAGTAAGGCTTAGATATTAAAACCAAGATGCTTTCCCTCTTCCTGTTTCTGTCCTTTTTTTGAATTTTCTTAATTGAAAATGATTTTTATGCAATATATTCTGATCAGGTTTATCCTTCGCCAACTCCGAGATCTTCCTTACCTGTCCATCCATTCAACTGCAACTTTTATTCTCTCTTTGGCAAACAGACAGGCAAACAAACAAACTAGGACAACAAAAAGAAAACGAAGAAGCACAGAAATACATGCACAAAGACACACATACAAATAGAAATACATGCACACAGACACACAATACAAATAGAAATACATGCACACAGACACACATACAAATAGAAATACATGCACACAGACACACATACAAATAGAAAGGAAACCAAAAAAGTCACAAAATCTAAAATCATAATATACAAGCAAAAGTCAAGGAAGATTTAAAAATGCCTGAAAAATGTCCCAAATAGAGTTGTTTTGCCAGGCAGTGGTGGCGCACACCTTTAATCCCAGCACTCGGGAGGCAGAGGCAGGCGGATCTCTGTGAGTTCGAGGCCAGCCTGGTCTACAAGAGCTAGTTCCAGGATAGGCTACAAAGCCACAGAGAAACCCTGTCTCGAAAAACAAAAAATAAAAAAATAAAAAAAGACATCTTTTATCTCTGTCCTCTATTACCCTTTTAAAAAAAACAGCAAGCTTTTTCATGAGGAGGATGACTTCAACTTCACCAGACTTTACCCACAGCCCTAGCTCTGTAAAATCTGAGATGAAAGGCAACCGGTTCTGAGCTGTTGATACTTAACAAGGTCTTGCCTTCTCTCGTGTATGCATCCTCACTTAACAATGAAAACACAGCCCCAGTGTATGTATGTATGTATGTATGTATGTATGTATGTATGTATGTATATATGTATGCATGCTTGATTTGCCTTGCTATTGCTAACTGCTACACTAAGGTAAATATTAATTTTAATGCTAGATTTTAAAGTTTTAGGCAAAAACCATTTGATCAATTTTACATAATACCTTTTCATAAATGTGACATCTTGCATAGATAAGGATGACCTCTCACCTGCAGCCAGCATGGATGCTCCACTTTCTTCATCGGTACTTCCATCATAAATTGCATCTGGGCCAGCTGTTTTCTCAGCAGTTTTCCTGGAAACACAGAAAAGCAGAACAGGAAATTATCAGTTCACCCCTCGCTAACTATCTACTTTACCAATAAGCAAGTATATAATATTCCTGAAAGAAGGTTCTGATCAGACAGAAATAGAGGGAATTTTGTGATTTAGATAAAATCACTTCGCAACTACCATAAAAGAGAAAGGTTTTATTTTAATTAGTAAACTCTCATTTAATGCTCACAATTATTAATTTTTTATCACATTTTATTCTTCTATCAAAGCATTATTCCACCAAGTTATCTCTGTGGGTCATTGCTTAGCAGTGTAAAAATCTGAAGGCAGCTCCACATTTCATTAAATGAAGAACAGTGTGTTTATATAGCTGTTCAGACCATACACATGGAGCCCTCAGTGCCAGAACAGTACCTGACCCGGAAAGGCTGAAATTAAACATTACCTTCTTTACACTGTGATATTCAAAAAGCTGTGCTTCATTTCAGACTCAAGGTAATTGAATCTTATCTATATGACATAATAACTAAAAATACTTAAAATTATCCAAATTTATACTAGCCACTTGTAATCTGTGATTTTTTTTCCGTAGGAATCAAGTTTATAGATTATTTCAGAAAGAAGAACAAAAGCTTGACAATGATAAAAATAATACCATACTTTTACCAGACAAAATAAATGCCCCTGTGGAATTTAGCATTCATTAGCTGAATTTAAAGTTAACATTGCTTAGATGTGAAGACTACAGACATCCAACCAACTTGTCGCCTTGGAGGAGGTGAAAAGTTAACTAATATATTTCTTAGTTCATAAAGTCTAAGAATTAAATAAGTAAATTAAACCCTGTCTGAGTCGGGCATTTTATTGCTGTGAATAGACACTCGAGCACGGCAACTCTTGCAAAGGAAGACATTTAACTGAGTGGGTCGTTTACAGTTTCAGAGGCTCAGTCCATTACCATATGGTGGGGGCTGGAGGTATGCAGAAGACATAATGCTGACTACATCTTGATCAGAATGCAATAGGAAATGGACTGTCTCACTGGGCATGGCTTGAACATATATGAACCTGTAAAGCCAACCTCCACAGTGACATACTTTCTCCAGCAAAACCACACCTACTCCAGCAAAGTCACACATTCTAATAGTGCCACTCCTTTGGGGGGGTCACTTTCTTTCAAACTACCACACACCCCAAGATGCCAGTTTTATAGATTATGACTGTATGTTGTACTTTAAATGACACCATGAATGTCAATAGAAACTGTATAGAGAATGCATTCACCTACGAAAAAATATCTAAACCCAGACTACATCAAAACAAAAACAAAAATATCGTATTGCTAAAATCTGGCATCTACCTTGGCATGGGTTTGTAAAGCCAGTCTCCTGACATTTACACCTGGTTCCTAGGAGCACAAAGGATGTACCTTTCAGGTTTCATGTTCTTTTCTAGCTGCTGGATTTCATTTAACAACTTATGCAGGCTTCGGATCTTTGTTTTCTTCTCATTCAGCACCAAGATAAATCTTTGATACAGATCAGCCTCCAAGACTTCTTTGGCACTCACACATTTCTCAAATCTAAGAAATCAAGCAAGTGAACAAATCGTAAGTCATGGAGACTCCATTTCATTAATTTATCCAATCTCATCCTCACAATTTCAAGAAAACTTGAAGGCAAAAATAACTGAGTTCATTTTTACACATGCTTTCAAAAACTTAAATGTACTAGAAGAGAATCAAATAAATTGGAAACTAATAACTATTAATATTTGCAATTAATGTTCTAAACCAAAGAATAATGGAAATGAATAGAAATAAATTTTTAAAAATAAGTGTCCAAACATAACAATTTATTTATATGTAGCTTATTTACAAAAGAAGATTTTCATGAGAGATTCAAATAAGTATACTAATACTATTATAATAGCAGCACCTAACATATTTTATATGAAAGCAATACGCGTAATTTATTGTCAATCTTCAGACTATGACTTGTTCTAGAAGAACATAGTTGATCTTGTGTCTTTGCAACCCACCACACATGCATGCACACATCTAAGTATAAATAGAAACACAAATGTAATGAGTTGAATTATGTCTCTTGATATTTCAAAGAAGACAATAAAGAAATTATGAATTTGTCAAAAAGTACATATATTTCAGTTTCAGATATGTAAGAAAAAAGAAATAAAATTTTTTAGTAATTATAAATTATAATACTCCCTGGACTATCTTACTGCTCAAGGGATTTCATTTCTTTTACTAATGCAAGCTATAGGGAGAAAGCACATACGTGCTGTGTACATAAGCAGGTTATGAATAAATTTCTATTTTACAAACATAAACACAAATACCTTCAGTGAAAGTATTCTTTTAAATATAGTCGAGTTTTACCTATTTTTATCTTTACAATGCTGCTTATTCTACACATTCCTAAATGTATTTTATATGTGTTCTACATATGTCCTAATATTAATTAAATATTTACATATATACACATATAATACAACAAAATTATTAAAAATAATATTGCCAAAATGTGATACTTTTCATATAGTCCCTTAATGGGTCCCACAACCTATCTATTTATAAATACAGAGAATCTATTATAAGGTAAAAAAGACTATCTAACAATACTATTCTTGACCTAATTAGTGCAGATTCTTTTAGCATTGATTTTACTAAGGCTGTCATTCCATGAGACCAGAGAACATGCATGTTCTACCAACTGCTTTATTCTCACTGCCTAGCCCGAGATGTTCAGAACACATTGATGAGATAAAGTGAGTTCACAGGAACCGTTTTTTTTTTCATCTCAATCAATGATTTATTACATGTCTCCAAGAGCACTTGTCCTTTTCAACATGCCCTTCTGTAGCTTCTCTGAGCCTGTCTTCCAAGATGCCATCCAGTCAGGCATTAGATTGGTTTGGGGGAAATATAACCTTTAAGTTCTCTTCCTTGGAGATGCCCTTTCACTTTGCAGCCCTTCTAGTTGTACAGCAGCCAGGAGACTATTCTGAATACTTCAGCAGTACTGTGTCATTGATAGTGGCTGCAGACTTTTCCTAAAAGCATAAGATAGGACATGTAAGTCTTCAGACACTGCACACTGGCAAAAGGGGGCTTAGCAACTTGTTTTTCCTCATTGGATGCAAGAGACCCCAATGGTCTGTGACTCCTCTTAGGAATGTCTACTTCCTTTCAGTCTTTCAAGTTTCAAAACTATTGCCAATATTTATGGTTCATTTCATGCAGGGGTATGTTAAATTTATAATTTCAGATGCTAGTTGTCATGTGAACATTCTCCTATTTCATATTATATTTTCTAATGTAACACCATAAGAAAGATAATATGAATAGGCTATATATATGTATATATATACATATATACCTAAACTATCCCAGTACATATAATAATAAAACACTTTAGACACATACAAACAAGTGTACTACAATAAATTTCATATATACTCCGATATCTTATCCAAGAGTTTAAATAACAACAAATTCAGAATCTATTAGACTTAATTTCAAATTTGATTTTCATATAAACCTCCCTGAAGTTCTTGGCTAAAAATTATGCACACATATCAACTATCAAGCTATTAAGACAACTTTATGAAAACTATCATTTTTTATTTATTTATTTTTGGTTTTTTTAGATGGGGTTTCTCTGTGTTGCTTTGGAGCAGGCTGGCCTTGAACTCACAGAAATCTGCCTGCCTCTGCCTCCCAAGTTCTGGGATTAAAGGCATGCACCACTACTGCCCGGCTGAAAACTATCATTTGTAAAACACATTAAATTTTAAAAAGAAATCAAAGTGAAATTTAAATAATTGTCATAAAAGTAGTATATACCTGAATAACCATACCACAACTATATTGTGAAAGGTGACATCTTTCTGTTACAGGGGAAAAAGGTTGTGCCTCATGTAGGTGAGCCCTCCCTGCTTGTACAACTTTATTGCAGTAAACTGTTCATCAACCATGACAAAACCTCCCAGAACAGCTGAGGTGTACAGCATAGGGTATTATTATAAATAGTCACAGAATACAAATTTACTTTCTCAGCAGACTCAGAGAGTATTACCTTGTTATTCAGTATTCAGGACTTAAGACATGCAGAGCTTGTAACCTAATTATCTTTCAAAACAATCTTCTATTCCATCATAATTTGCTATGCCTTACATAGTACTTGCTCCTGCCAAACTTCTATCTAAAAAATTGGGCAAGACTGATCGGGTGAGGCCACTGATTAAGGAGAGTCTTGCTTACCTAGGGACAATAAAACAAACCCACAAACCACGGAAAAAGTTTACAACTAGTCAAGGGCCTTTTCTAAGCCCAGGCTCAAATGAGAAGATGCTGTAAGTAGCAACAAACAGAAATGGCCCAATGACATCTGTCCTTCTGAAAGTGACCATGACATAGATCAATAATGCTAAGCTTTATCACTAACCTCAGTAATCAGGGACTTGGGAAGTTAGACTAGAATATAGTTATTTTTAAAAAGGGACAAATAAACAAATACTAATTACAAAAGTATCAATGCTTCAAAATAAAGCACGGATGAGTAGTAAAGCAATCTAAAAACAGTATGCCAGAAAAGAGCAAACATAAAGAAATTTCATACAAAAATATCCCAAATAAAATAACAGACTCACAGTCCGGAAAATAAGAGGCACATGCATGTGAGCATATGGTGCAGAAACAGTATAGTGGTCATCATATTAACAGTGCATTCAGCCCACATTATACCAGCTCTTGGCTACAAAATGAAAGAGAACCTGAGCAGCACAGAATGGCTGAAGAAGGCCGAGAGCTGAAGAGAATGACGCCAGAAGAGTGAATATGGCCCCAGGCCAGGAAGAGGAAGGCTACAGCTGTTTCTTGTGCTCTCTGAAGGGAAATTTTCTGTAACTGTTCTTAAACAATCTAATGGGCTGCCATGGAGACGTAAGGATATCCCCAGAGGTCTTTAAAAATCAGACTGAATTCATCTGTAGATAATGTGATTCTACCTTGAAGGCATTAAGACAAAGAGACAGAGTTTCCAAGGCTTGCTAATTCCATCAGCTCAGTTCACTGAAGACTGCCTCCTAGTATAATGGCTATAATAACTATAACTCACAATAAAGCCCAAAATTTCCAAACTAAGGTCGGACTGGAAACAAAAGACCTATTCAGTAACATGAAACTTGAAACTTATTGCTTGAAATTAAGTAAAAAAAAAAAAATCAAGTAAATAAATACAGCTAATAACCTCAGGATTCACATACAAATTTCTAATGTTTTCCTTTTATTTAAAAAAAATCCAAAACTAACCCTGTAATGAAACATGCTCAAAATGGAACAAAGGGCAGACTTATTGAATGATTATTAAACAGTAATAGCAGAAAGATGCTAAGGCCTGTGCACTGGAGTTTACACCTTCTCTCTATCCTGCACTTCCTTACTCCTCTATAAAGTCATGTTTATTCCTGTCATCCTAAAGAAAAGAAATTCATATTTGCTTTTGAGCAAATATTGATACACATTTCAATTCAAAACTATATTCAAAATTGAAGATATATTATTTAGCATTTAATTTCTCTTTAAAATATAAGTATGTTTTGTAAACAACTTGTTAGTATACAAACCTCCTGAAATCGAGCAGAAACAGTGTAGGGATTAATAAGCAAACAAGTACATTATTGGGTTTGCTCATATTAATGCCTACTCAATCCCAATACATTTCAGACCCATTTAGCATAGTTTTTGTAGGAATTTCTTTCACCCTCTTTGAGCCTTTCTTTCAAACACCTTCTTTCCTTTATCTGCAGTACAAGCGCAGTGGTGTGAGAAGAAATGATATCATCACAAATGAGCACCATCCCTATCAGAGGTTACGTTGATTAGTGAACTGTGACAGGGACTCCTAAAAGTTCCTAACGTCTGATGAGGGTCTACTTTCTATGTCCCCAGTTTCTGAACTCAGTACACTTGGGTTCTACTTCTAATCTCTTGAAAGCCATGCCCTAGCTAATACTCCAGCCATAGGAGTCAGTGTGCTAACCGCTGCTCACATTTCGGGATTCTAGCTGGTAGGAAGAGAACCCTGAGAAACTGCTGCTGTGACAAGACACAGCGTACTGAGAGAGCCTCAGAGTCAGGATGGTGTCTTCTCAAAAGGAAAGAAAACAAATTAAGGAAATGTGTAAATTCACTGATCTCATAGCAATTATACAAGCAAGAGCCTGGAATTCTCTGGAGAGAATCCCTTTCCCTCAGTTTGTAGGCTCACTCCAATGGCAACACATTGTTAGGCCAAATAGAAGATATCTGACCAGGAATGACAGCAGGAAAGCGAGCTAGAGCAATCACATAAGACAAGTGACAGGCAATGCCTTGTTGCTGGCATGCAAAATCCCAGAAAGCACGTCAAGAACCTGTGTTCCACCGAAGTGCACACTGCTCACACTTGCGTCACTGCACAGGCTTCAGGCTCTTCTTCACTCCCTCCTGCGTGCAGCTCAGGCAACTGGAGCTGAACGCCAATCACACAGTACTTTTTTGGTTACCAGTAGACATTTTAAAGCAATTGGTTCAAGTACAGAGTACCCAGTCTGCATTTCTGTAGGCAATTTGTGGTCCAAATTCCCTGTCACTGAAGATATTTTGAGTTTCATTATGAAAATAAAGTGGTACATCATAACCACAATTGATCTCCTTTAATTTAAATTTTTTGACTTCTTTTTTTTAATTTATTTTTTAAAAAAACAGAACAACACAATCAGACTATGGATATTAGTCCTAATAATGCTTTGAAGCACAGATATGATACCAATTCATATTAAACAAAAAATAAAAATATAAGAGAAGAATTAACTGATTTCTATATAGTCTTCTAATATATAAACTAGATTTCACTCATTTATACAATAGGTTAAATATCAGAATATAAAAAAATAATTTTGAGGTTGAAGGGAACAAAAAAAGCATTCCTTTAATATAAAAATGTGAAAGTTGAAGATAATTTGATGTGGGATGTCCTTCCGTATGTGTTGCTTTTATTGGATAATGAATATAGCTTTTCCAGCCAATGGCTTAGCAGGTAAAGTCAGGGGGGAAATCAGAACATAGATATATATAGAGAGAGTAGTTGGAGTCAGACAGATGCCATGTATCTGCAGGAGAAAGATACCGCCAGTGGAATCTTACCAGTAGGCCACAGCCTCGTGGCAATAGACAGTTTAATAGAAATGGGTTAATTTTAGAAGTAAGAGTTAGTTAATAAGAAGCCTGAACTAATAGGCCAAACAGGGTTGCAAGTAACATAGGTTTTGTGTGATTACTCATGTCTGGGCAGCCAGAAAACAAATGAGCAATCTCCATTTACAAAATGACAAACAACATTTGGCAATGTACATCCACATAAAACCTAAAAAATTATATATATATATATATATATATATATATATATTAAAAAAAACCACTCTTAGACCCACAAAAACGGATTCAATTGGGGTTTCTCGGTAGCCCCATTTTTTTTAATAGTCTCTGTTTTTTGGTGGCTAGTAGAGGTGCAGTTCCTTTAAGAGAAAGCTTCCTGAATCAGCATTAGCAGCAAGAACTGCATGGCTCCTTTAAAAAATGCTGGTTCTGGCTCTTTTGGGAAGTCCTAAACTTAAATGGGTTTTGTGACCACAGTGGTACAGCTTGCTTGAAACATAGATAGGTTGCATCCCTGGAGCTGAAGCAGTAAGCATGGCTCACAGAGTTGGTGAATGTCCATACCTCCATACCTCTGCCACACTGAAAGGCCAAGAGAAGTGGGGTCAGCATCCAGGGTTGCCACAACCACACTGCTTACCATTTTAATGCACTTTGTCAAAAAAGAATTATAGACACACAATAGGACAGATTCAGACATAAAAGGCCTCTAAACAAGACACAGTGTATTTAAAGAATGCATGTAGGCTTGGGATAGAGGAAAAAGAAGATAGACAGTTGTGAAAAGATGTAAATGGATTTAAAAAATAAAACAAAATCTTTAAAGAGATAGTTAATATAATGTAAAAGAGTACCAACAGTCAGATTAAAGAAGTAAAGATAATAAGATAAATATTAAAAAGAGAGTAAATAAAATAAGCCATGAAAAGATGGAATATACACAGAGTATCTAGATTATGTATATTATTGTATTTTCTTTAAATTTTTTGACTGTTAAAGAGCTAACTACAGAGAGATATTTGATTGGGGTGCTGCTAAGCTAAATCAACATAAAGGTATCTTGACTTCAAAATTTGAGTCTAAGGATATGTTCCATTGGAAAGGAGGTTCTACTTTTGTTTTCACAAAGGATGAAAACCTGTGGATTTCTTCCAGGCTAATGTGGTTTGATGGAACAAGATCCCTCCCAAAGGTCTCCATGAGCCCTAAACTCAGCCTAGCAAACAGCAGAAAGTAGTTTGGAGAAAAGAACAGCTAAATTTTCAAAATGATTGTCTGCAAATGTTTGTTTTCATTTAAAGGGCAGTATAATATATATAGTATAATGTATATATATTACATATATATAGTTCTTCGTAGTTCCTGCTTCACATAAGAAACTGTCAGACATTCTACAGGACACAGAAGAAAGCAACTAATAAACATTGCCAGTCAAAACAAACCTTTAGATTTCCTGTTTCAGCAAAAGTTCTGCTGGATACTCTGGGCTGTAAGCTGAAAATGGATGCCCCAACATTACAGAAGAACTTCAAGTGACTGTCCAGACAGCAAGATGTTTCTGTCTATTCTAGAGTTTTAGAAGTTGCTTACAATGCACATCTAGGTAATATTATTTCCTTCTGGAGTATTTGATGGAGTTAAAGACAGATAATTATAGTTATAGTTTTCCTTGGTTCTGATAAAAGGTAAATTAGATATATTTTTTTAGAATAATAAAGAAATATTGTAACTGTAATTTTGCTTGATATCTGTTTTGTTCTATGTAATTTCTACTATGCTAAAGTTAAAATCTTCTTTATATTTAAACAAAAAGGGGAGATGATATGGGATGTCCTTCTGTATATGTGTTGCTTTTCTTGGATAATGAACAGAGCTTTTTCAGCCAATGGCTTAGCAGAGTAAAGTCTGGTCGAAAATCCAAATAAAGATATATAGAGAGAGTAGGGGGAGTCAGAGAAACACAATGTAGCAGCCAAAGAAAAAGGATGCTGCTGCCAGAACCTTACCAGTAGGCCACAACCTCATGGTAATACAGAGATTAATAGAAATGGGTTAATTTAAGATGTAAGAGTTCATTAGTAAGAAGCCTGTGCTAATAGGCCAAAGAATTGCAATTAATATAGTTTCTGTGTGATTATTTAGGTCTGGGCAGCCAGAAAACAAATGAGCAGTCTCCGTTTACAATAACTGCATATTAGTTATTCAATTTTACATGAGCTACCTTAATTCATTTTACTTACCGTTAAGAATTTCTTTTAGTTATGCTCATTCTAATATACATATGTTGAAAACCATCAAACTCTTTAATATGTCCTTCCTCAAGGACTATTCAAGTCCATGTAGAGCAAACACAATAGTTGTCCTAAAAGTTCACAGGTTTCTTTAAAGGGGATGAATGTTATTATACCCTAACCTTGAATGAGAGATTTTTAAAATCTACTATATCGTACAATTTGAAACATCATTTTATATATATAATGCAATTACTCCAAGCACTGTTGTATACACAAACACATACATGTCACATTAGTCTCTGTGAACATATAACATATCACTGTTGTATACACAAACATACACATGTCACATTAGTCTCTGTGAACATGTAAGTACTCATGATGTAGTTCAAGCATTAGATACTGGGAGAGAAAACATGATTTACATGAAAAAGTAGTAATTGGAAAGAAATCTATCATTCTTATTCACCACTAAAAATACAAGAGGCAAATCCAGGAAAATGAAAGCCTTTTCAATGTCTTATTCAGTAGCAACAAGTATGTCATTTTTTAAAAATGATTGTAGCATGAATTTTCAGTCAGGGGAAATGTCTCTAATGGGGCCAAGACACACATCATTTGAAGTAGTTATTATTCACTAACTCCAAATACAAAGTCAACTCTACTTATTTATATTTCACATCTCCTTTGTTAATTATTAATCCTATAAATTAAGCTACAATAATCCTTTCCTTATAAATATTCCTATTCTTTGCAAGTGCTGAGGACTAGGTCAGGCCACGTGTATGCTTAACACACAGTCTCTCAGCAGGCAACACACTCCGACTAATGATTTTTAACAGTATAATAATGGCCTGTGATACTTGATCTGCAGTCACTTCTTACTTTCTTGTTTGTTGACTCTACCAAGCTACAAGAGAGCTGAAATGGTTAATACTCTCCTGCTGTACAAAGCAGCCACTAATAACGTGGCTGAATAAAATTGAGTAAAGGAATAATTAGGGAGGGATTTTATGAAATGCCTGTTCTACATATGTTGTAAATTTATGTATCATTAGCTTGGGTCTACAGGAATGAAAGAGCTCAGTGTTTTCCTGATGCAAGCACACTGTTTACATACCGGCCTTGAACATCATTCCAATCTCGCAGGAGTCTTTCATTTTCCTTCTGCAGGTGCTCGTTTTTGGCTTGTTTTTCTGCAATGGTGTCCAAGCAGTAACAAATGAGTTCTCTAATGACTTCAGTTGAGTTTGGAACTTTCTCTAGGTTGAAGGATCCAAGTCTAAACTAAAAAGAAGAAAAGAAATAAAAGAAAAACGTACAGTTTTGGAATAGTGTTGAAACTGAACAACTAAAAAATCAGTTTTCAACATACTTTCTTCTGAGGGGAATAAATGTACAAGTTTAAAACTGAAAGTGTACTTACCACACACACTACAGTCAACATACAGCACAAAACTGGGTCCCTCTTTAGTGTCTTATTGCATTTATTATATCATATAATATATATTATATATTATAATCAGCTAATAATAGCCTAAAAGTAATGTCTCTCACTTCCTATCAGAAAAGAAAGCAATATACCTATTCTTGGATATGCCACACCATCCACTTATAAAAGCCTAAGTTTATGTTTCTCTGTTCACAGTAAAGGAACATGCTACACATTATGATTTTTAACATGTACTACTAAAATAAAAGGATTATATATTTGTATATAACAATTGGAATAATTCATATACAAGGTGCTACTGAAGAAATATCTAGTATTGGTAATAGTTAAAAGTTAAATGGTTAAATACCCAGGTAATAGTAAAAAGAATTTTGAGAAACTGATAATCTAGAGAAACTACAAAGGAATTGCCTTCTTATGTAAAAATTATGACTTGCTAATAATAATACTACTAAATGACAACATGAATACTTTTGTAAAAAATAAGAATCTTACAACGATTTTAGGAAGTAACTTCAGAATAAAGGACTACAATGCAAATGTTAGTTATGAAACTCAAATGAATACATGTACTCATTTTATCTATATATTTATATAAGCATATATTCATATCATTAGCATCAAAAAGTCACTTGTTTGGGGTTTATTTCCAATTTTTTGTGACTAGATCATTACTTTCTAGTAGTTTATATGTTTAATGAAAATATTTTCAAAATGTATCATTTCTCAGGTTGAGAATTTTGAGACAAAAACATATCATACAATATAAAAATCAAACAAAAAAATAACCTAACTAGAAGTTTTAATACAGAAATCTAGGCCTACATCCTATATGGCAACTAATAACTTCAGTAACTTCATTTAATAACTGAAGAAAATCAGTGTGGTGATGGTTGCTTTTAACTGTCAACTCAACACAATCCAGAAGCACTCACGAAGACAGTTTCAATGACTGTCTAGATCAGTTTGGCCTGAAGATATGCCTATGGCGATAATCGTGAATAAGTTAATTTATTCAGTGGTGCCTGAGCAGGGTCTCTTGGGTAGTTGAAGAGTGGATAAGAGAGCACAGCACCCATGTGTGCACTGTTTTCTACCAGGCTCTCCAGCCACCATGGCTGTGGTGGTACTCCACTACAGTAGGCTAAAACCTCAACTGTGAGCTGAGATAAACTCTCTGTCACAGCAACAAAAAAATGAAGCTAAAAGAAATATTTATAGATTTGAGATTATAAACACAATTTAGAGGATTAAGTATTACATTACTAACCACAAAATATGTATAGATACATCACTATTTTAAGCCTAAACTGCTCATAATATTCATTAATCCTTTGTTTTATCGCATCTTTTATGAGCTCTTATAAAAACTAAAATAGTATCAGATAAATAAAAGAATTTCCTTTATTTCAATGAGTATACCCATTGGAAAGGAACTCATTTGCTTGAATTAAACAATTTAAGAAACGTTAAACAAAAATGTACTGGACAAGAGCAGCAATTCAGTTGGTCTAAATTACTTGAGACTGCTGTATCTGATTTAATTATTTCTTTTAAGCTTTTAATCATATGGTCAAGAACATTTGATATTTTTCATATAATAAAAGATGAGTCCATGTAACAAGGGTAAAGTTTTTAAAAAAATTTAATGATATGAAGAATATATACATTGGGAAAAATTTGAACATGTACTTTTTGAAGCTTTTCTGAGTGTAAACAAACTGAAAGTTAAAGGTCATTTGTACAGCATTACCTTGTGAGATTATGTAAAGAAAGAGAGCAACTAAGCTGACTTTAATTGTAAACCACAGAAGACACTGTAAACAGAATACATATCCCCAAAGGTGCCAGCATCCTCTTTGTATTACAGCTGTCACTGTGTCTTTAGAGAAGAAAGGTTTTTATCATGAGAGACTTATAGAAAATGTGTCCACACTTTGGCTTGAATAAAGAAATCTACAAAGAACTAATTCAGAAAGAAGAACAAGTCCGGCCCTATACATCATGTCTTCAAAAAAAAAAAAAAGAAGAAAAAAAAACTAATGAGAAATCAATGTTAGTCAAAATATCACTTAAATATTTAAAAAATATTTTAAAATTTGTATCATATATGAATACAGTGTTTTTTGACATTCATCTCTCATTCCTAACTTCTGCCAGATTGACCCCTAACACTCCTCTCAACTTCATGTTCTCTTTTTCAAATAAAAAAAAAATCTTAACTTATTCTTTAACTAATTATAATGTTGAAAATAAATGGAAAGTATTGTTTCTCCTTCAGAGGAAGCAATTTCTGGCTGTGGGTTACCTTATGCTTTGAAAGGTATAAACATCAGTTATCCCCAACAGTAAAATGCAATAAAGAGCAAGTATCTGGGTATGAAACCCAAAGATTGGACTTCTTGGACTACAGAGTTAATTCAGCCCAGCTTGGACTAATTTAGTAAGACCCGATCTCAATTATTTTTATTTCCTTTAGTTAACTTTGCCATTGCCTATTTCTGTATCATTCTGTCCTACAAATAATACAACATTATCAGAAAATTTATAAGGAGAAACATGAATGGACTCATCTATTCATTCTTATTACGCTGGTCATGTAAAAATGATTACATACTATATGGCGACCGTAAAATTCTCTTTTTGAAAAGCCAATGTTGACAACTATTTGTGGTGGAGTCTTGAGTAATCAAATGCAATCTCTGTGATCTAAACATGGTACAGGCGTGTAACACTAGACATTCATGAACACTGTCAAAGAATTATTATGTGTACTGAAGATGGTACAGGTGTGTATCACTGGAGATTCATGAACACTGTCAAAGGATTGCTCACTATGTATTGTAAAATGGTACAGGTGTGTAACACTGGAGATTCATGGACACATTCAAAGAATTGCTCATTATGTACTAAGCATGGTACAGGTATGTAACACTGGAGATTTATGAACACTGGCAAATGATTGTTTATTATGTGTACTAAACATGGTACATGTGTGTAACACTGAGATTCATGAACACTGTTAAAGGATGGCTCCTTATTTTGTAAACAGTATATAAAGGAACAAGAACCTAGTAACACAGCACGCATGCACACACACACACACACACACACACACACACACACACCACCTATTCACTCTCCTTAGACAGATTTGATACACCTTTTGAACATAGTTGATTACTTTACACAACAGCATTCTGGAGTGACAAAGCAGAGAAAAATCTCCTAGGAATGGAAAGGGACAGAATCACTGCTTCTGCTTTGTAGCTTCTGTTGCTCACAAAAATGGTGAGAAGGCAAAAACTGGGCAAAAGTTGCAAAATGATTTAAACTAGGAGATACTTGGAGACTAACTTGACAGTGCAGAGTATAAAATGCCAATGACCATTTTTCTCTGAAATCAATTGACTATGTTAAAGAACAATTTACCAGGATATTTCTATCACTCTCTAGAAAAATTTAAATAGTAAAATATATACACATACACACACACCCTAACTATAAAAATTTGACTCCTCCCTATTTGAAATTATAGTGCACTTCCATCAAACCTGCCATCCTCAAAACAGGACTGAACTACTTTTACTTGAAGAAAGCACATAATTATTAGAAGTCATAACACAGATATTGTCCACATTTTGTGAATCAAATATTTATGCTATCATTACTACCACTCCATTATAAGTTATCATAAACTATTAAACTCAAAGCTGAGATCGTTAAAAAAAAATGAAAATGTTAAGTATCCCTAAGTTCCAAAATAAAATAGTTAAATATAGGATGGATTTTTAAAAAGTTATTGGTATGCTTACTTTTTGAATTTATTGCTAAGAAAGAACAGGGCTTAACAATTTTCAAACTATTGATTATAAGCGTTTCAAATACTTGGCATTAAAATACTTAAAATAATACTAAGAAAGTACTTGGTTAACTATATTTTAATCTGAGATCTCCAGGAAACAAAGTTTGGAATTATTTCTGGCATCACTGACCAAGGATGCCACTGTATCATAAAGTCATTAGTCATTAGTCACTCATTAAACCAGATTCTCAGGGCACACTAAAAACTAATACTGTTTATTCTGATGTCCAAGTTCACCTAGAGACAAATGAAAACAAATGACCAGTGTGGAAATAATTTCAACAAACACCTTTATTTTGACAAGGTTGAGAAAAAATGGGAAGAACAACAAAAAGTGACCACATAATTAACTGAGTTTTCTTGCCAAAAGTTGCTCATTAAAGGTTAGCACTCAGGTGCTCCGGCTCAGGCAGTGCTAAACTGCACTTAACTGGCTCTTCTGCTGTAATTAGAAACTTCAGGACTAAGAGGGGGGGAAAAAAGAACAAAACCAACAGCCAAACCCATTTCCAGTGCTGTCCAGAAGAATAAAAGTAGAAACTGAAAGTCATTTAAACAGGATGACACCCACGTTTACAAGGCTTTTTGCCACAGGTCCCAGTACAGTCCACAAACAGAATGCTAGACCTCAAGTTGAAATATCACTTCCTGGCAGCAAGAACTAAAGAATGGAGTATACAGCCACACAGCAAAAGTCACTGTCAGAGAAAGCGAGAGATACACACAAGGTCACAAATAATAGAGATGCAAATGAGAGACTAAGTTATTGAGAGGCAGGGCTGTGAGGAGGTGATAAGGCTTAACTCCCTAGGTCTTCATGGATTATCATAAAGGAAACTTGAGGGACCTCAATACAAATTGAGAGTTCCTACAGAGGGCTTTAAATTTACATAATGCAGTCATCCAAAGGGAAACAAAACAGAGGACATGGAATTTTTAAAGTAATTACAAAAATATGATTGAGCTGATTATTTCAAATTTTAATTTTAAATGAGTACTCTAGAACCAAAGTGAATGTAGTAGAGGGATATGCATATGAATAAAATCACTACATTTCAGAACACTTGGAACAAAAGGAGGGATTCTAAGAACTCCTGAAGAAAGGAAACAGGTTACACATGAAGGATCAGAGTTATAATGACACTTGGTTTCTGTTGCAAGGATGGAAAATAGAAAACAGTGAACTAATATTTCCAGAATGAACATGACATATTCTGACAAGAAGCAATTTGAGAATAGTCTGAATCCTAACAAGGCAAGACACTTGTCTTAGTCTATTCAGGGTACAAGATGCTTCAAACTAGCTAGCTTAAAAGCAATGGAAATGTATTGCTCATGATTCAAAGACGTCTAAGGTCAAGAGCTTTTCCTCCCAGAAGATACCTTTGAGCTGCATCCTCAAATGGTTAGAACGCAGCTAACTTCTAAGGTTCCCCATGCTGCTTTGTTAAGGGGATTATTAATCCCACTTGTGAGGACATAATAATTTAGGCCTGGTTTAGTACTGCCATATTAGTGCTCAAAAATAAACATGTAAAATAAGACAAAAAACCCATTTAGATAATAGCAATATTAAGTCAAAACAACATGGAATTCAGTACAAAAGAAAACAATGAAACAAATCTTCAAAATGATGGCTAGTTCGCATGTATCAACTAACCTCTTTTATCAACCACCTTTAGTTCCTTGTACTATTTTATGATAATAACTTTTAGTGGAAGTTTAATAATTTAGGATTAAGCTATAAGATATTTGGGTGTCAGACTTAATTTTTTATGTGTTCCTTTAAAAAACATAATCGAAAAATGAATGAAGAGTTAAATACCGTGCTGTTTCTGTAGAAGTGAACATGAGATCATTTTGACTGAGGAAAAAAACCAGTTGGCTCTTGTTCCATGTTAGGAGAATGAACTGATATATGCCATTTCCTATGGGATTCACTGTGCACCGGATATTGTGTATTGAGTCACTGTGGGCTGTACTGGTTATTGTTTAGTTCATTATCAATGCTCCGCATTTACTTCACTAGTGTGGAACTGGTTGGCACAATCTACATTTTCCTGAAACCAATCTCACTTGGCTTCAGTCTGGCAACAGGGAAAATTCCAACCACACTCTTACAACGACCTCAACAACTCTTTCCAATTTTAATCAATCTAAATGGCAGACGTCAGAGTTCCCTAAATGAGTAAACGGGCTGCTGGGGAAAGGGTAAAAATGGGCTGTCATATGATCAGCTTCTCTGGGACAAATCTTGTGGTGGTGATAAGCCTCTGTTTTGCTTCAGAAATTCCAAGTCTTATCCACCCTCCTCACCCCCTTTCCTCATTAGCTAAAAGACCTTTGCCTCCTGTTTCCAGAGCATGCAATAATCCCCTCAAAGTTCTGACATACATGCTATGTGCATTCTAGTAATTAAAGACTGTCAGTATGCTTTTCCCTTTCATACTTAGATAATCCATCGCCACAGTATGTCTAAACTCTATTTACAGCTCGTAAGGCCCCCTTACCAGAGATCAGTGGACAGTGTTAGACCAGCCTGATTCTTTCAGGGCCAATTAGTGATGATCTGAGTCCTCACGTTCTCTATGAATAATGTTAACTGAAAGACAGTCAATTCAGGGTTGTGGTGAGTTCCTATAGAGTTGGTTACACAGAAGACTTTCCCCCCTATTCAATTTTTCTTTTAATATAAGAACATGAAAAGGTTGGCTATAAAAGGAGGCAGTAACCCGAATTTATGGTTTTTTTTGTTTTTTTTTGTTATCAATAGTTTTATTTTTTATTTTTTTTTAAAAATGAATCAAAGATTTAATTCAAGTTACTAATCCAAGGGGGGATAAAGAGCTCCTTTTTGATGAACAGGATATAAGGTAGGCCTTCACAATTTTCACCCAAGCCTTCCTTCCTGTCTTTCCTTTTTATTGTTAAAAGCAAAATTTACATTTACTCCCCTTGTTCCCGGCCCTCCCGCTCCCCCACTACCCCACCGTCCTCCCCCTGCTTCCTTAA
>JAQHUG010000056.1:1814430-1840330 GCA_028555095.1 Dicrostonyx torquatus | reverse complement strand
CACCCACTCCTCTGCTGCCCAAGTACCTAGCTGGGACCTCCCTATGAATGCCTGGGATCCCCTCTATTCTTAGTGAGATATCCCAAACCCAAAAAGAAGAGTGTGGTATGTACTCACTCATTAGTGGACCTTAGCCATTAACAAAGGACATTAAGCTTACAGCTCACAAGCCTGCAGAAGCCAAATAGCAAGGTGAACCCGAATTTATGTTTAAAACAGGAATGCAGCAAACATGTAACCAATGTAAATTCCGTCCCTCCTTAACTCCACAGGGATCCCTGCTAACCTGTGCCTCCAAAATATTCAGCCCCAGCATACCCACTGTAATAGTTTCAAGGTAAGTTGAGGTTTCTACGGCTTTCACATCCTTGCTGCATATTCCAGGAAAATGGGTGCTTCCGGCATTAGAAGAAAACCTTCCAGCTGAGCTCTGTCTCTTCAGTGACTCAGATATTCCACAGCACATCTCTCATGAGCTCACTCAATATACACTTTGAGGAGATGGTGTATGCTGGGCATTTTTAACAGGAGTTTTGGCCAGTTTGAAACAGGTAAACATGTTTTCCACGTTAACAACACATCATGTAGAGGGAGAGGGGGATCTTTAAGTCAGCAGTCATATGGAAGCGTGATGACGGCCACGAGAGGAAAGACTGAGCAAATACTGGGTCGTACTCAGGAGGTTGACTTGCCCTTTCGGGAGAAACTGTCATCAAGCAGACACTGAAGACTGTAAAAGCCAGTTACGGAGGGACTAAAGAGCACGGGATTACACTATGCAGAGAGAGCAGATACAAAGACCCAGGGTGACCAAGCCCTGGCACATGTGAACCTCTTCACACAGTATGGGTGTGAAATAAAGACCGACAGGATAAGAAGAAACAAATGAAGACCAGGACTTGAAAGGCAAGCAGTATTTCTGCAACATTTGCAAACTCTTGTATGTTACTTCATTTTCGTTATGGTTTCCTTGTCAACATTTAATTTTGTATGTTTGCATTTAAAAAAAAAAAAAAACCTTAAACTCTACTACTCCTCTTTTCTTTTCCCATCCCTGCTGCCTTCTCCTATTAGATATTCGAGTACATCAGGAACCCTTAATGTTTTAAGCCAGAGGACATGCCACAGTTTTTATTGTATACGCATGGTCTTTGCTTCAGTGACACCTCACTGGCCTGGTTTCTATCCTCTACTGCTTCTTCTTATCAGTGTCTTGGCAGACTCCTATTTTTGGACGGGTTCTTTAACGGCTGCTTGTATTCTTGTTCTCCACTCCTCTTCTTTTTTCTTCTTCTCTCCGAGGGATCTTAAGCACTCTCAAGGTTTTTCCCACTGGCAGCATGCGGAGAACTGCCAAGACTGTTTCATGAGGTTAGAATTCTCAGCTTGAGACCCTCATACTAAACTGTCTTCGGTTGTGACCCAGAACATAACACAAATTCGTATCGAAAACTAAATTGCCCATTACTTCACAACCCTGCTTTACCTCCAGGAACCAAATTCTCTTCCCAACTAGGAACTGAAGTTAGTCTATAGTCTAATCCTTACTTCTGTTTTTGTTTCAACCCCATCTTTTCAATTAAAAATTTTTGTCAAGTCTACATTAAATACTTCAAGTTTCTCTGTTTCCCTCGAACTCAATGGCCTCTCTTAGGGCTAGTTTTATTGCATGCCCTTTGGGTGGTGTGACAGCCTTCCAACTACACTTCATGCCACTGTCAGTCCTTTGTTTTCTTCTCCACTTTTGCCACGTGGTCTCTAAAACTTCTAATCTGATTGTTAATACTACTTTAAGAGTCTAATGCCTCTTTCTTGCTCAAGCGGTGAGGCTTTCATGGCTGGTGCCTGCTTATCTTTCATGTCTGATCTCTTACAACACCCCACCTCCCAAATCCACAGTCTACTTTTCTAAAATATCTGTAGCCATCATCACCAGTGCATGTATTCATAATTTTTTCACTCTTCTGTATAGGATGAACCCGCCTATTGAACACTTATTCATATGATAGTTCCCTGATCCTTCTACGGTTAATTTTATACTGGGATTTTGATGAGTCTCAATATAAAGAAAAGCCGTCTGTAGGGACAGCTCCGCCACAGCAGTATAAAATGTTGGTCATTATGTTTTCCAATGCCCTTCAAACGGTGAGACATGATCAATATCCTTTTTGAACTGAAAATCAATGACTAAAGGTTTTCAACACAAATACTGACAATTTGCTGCTTTACTAATTAACAGACCTAAAAGTGATGTAATAAATTATCCTTCCTCAGAGTAGTAAATAGATAAAAATTAAGGTTCGTGCTTTTTTTAAACAAAGCATTTCTGAGGCAGACATGTTTGCATCTTTATTTCTGTGTCCCACTTATTCTGCAGGCATCGTTTTTGTGCATCACAGTGTTTGTCCATGTTCTCTACACATTTGCTAAAAACTTGTTCAAAGACTCAGAATAAGAGGACAACAATCAACTCACACTGAAGCAGAAATACTTGCAGATTTAGCATATAACCGCAAACACGTTTTTTTTTTTTGTTTTTGAAACAGTCTTAGAAAAAAAGGCTGGGATAGTTTGCTGGGGTAAAGCTGTTATTATTATAAGCTTATCATATCTGCTATTCCAAATAAAATTAATAATACTAAATCAGAGTTTCAATGAGATTTGTTTAGAACAACATTAAATTGCCATTTTATTAATCTTAATATCAAGGATCCCTTTGGAATATTTTATGTGCCTAATGTTGCTTCAAAAATCACTTATAAAGGTATGTATCTTTACAAATTAGACCAAGTAAGGAAGGCGCCATATAGAACTAAAATATCCATTAACAGTGGGCTCCACACAACTCAATCTTCTGTCTTGGGAGATTTCAGAGAAACCTTTTGTAGCTTCCATACCGCACTAAGTATCAATCACCTTGTTTTCTTCTTCGCCTTACATGAAGTAATTTATTAGCAGAAAATAATCTGAGATTATAATAACAATCCTGTTCACAGACACAGCCACGACAACCCCTTTCTTGCATGTGCTGTCACAGAAGATGGGGACCAAATGCTCAGTCAAGGGAACTTCATTCTAGCAAGCAGTCTGATGGTTGCAGGTCCTAGAACTTTGGTCCTGTTTGCTCCTGTGTCCCAGAGTTTGATATGTAGAGTACTAATCACCTAGCAGCTTACACATATAGGCCACATCCTTAGCAGCCAACATAACTGTGCACGGGGAGGACTCATATTGATCAGCCTTTACCGTCATCCCGCCAGTCAGTCCTTGCCAGAAAGAGCGATGACATGGACAAAGGTATCATTGAAGGATGCAAAGGTGTGATGGGAAATCAAGTGCATTCTTTCCTTCAGCCACTCCAGGTCTAAGGCTGATGACTTATTGTTCTTCTTTAAACTTCCCTTTGCCAGGTGCCAGACCCCAGCACAGGAAAGTGCTGCTGAGTTTGCTTATTTTTTCCTCTCTTTTTTTTTTCTTTTTGTTTTATAATTGGAAAGCTCCATGAAAGATGGCTAAGTTCTACATCAATGTACCTTTAAAAGAAGAATGCATTTGTTGGTCAAAAAAAGTTGATGAATTATAGTCGTCAGATCTTTAAAATGATTAGAAAATTATAATTAAGACTAAACAACTAACAAAGAACTATAGTGATACCACTAGTTCAATTTCAATTAGCAACATTTATGAATTACCAATATTTATATATTTGTGAAATCATTAATATTTCATTTATAAAACATACATACATGTATGTATATATACTTTTTAGTATAGAAGGAGAGTAAAATCTATCATTTCAGTTTCATTAAGTATAAATCTAAGAAGCAGAAGCATGAAAGAAATAGGAAAAAGAAACCTATAAAATGTTTGTACTACTATGACTGTTCATGGAGTATTTACTAAAAGGTGTCTGTACAGAAAGAAATCTGCCAGAGGTTACAGTAATTAACTCAGTTTTGGAGCTCTCATTTTAACACCAAAGCAGTGCAGAGAACACATGCAGTAAGTTTTTGTGGAGTCCTGCATGGAAAATTAAAATTTAATTACAAACACTTTCTTTAGTTCTTATTGTACATATGAACATAGCAACCAGTAGTATAGAAAGGTGGATCAAAGACTATACGCTTGCTATAAGTGGATAAAAAACAGCAATATTTTCCATGGCCCACAATACTAGTAAATACAGAAAACTATTACGAACCATGACTATTATACAGCTACACTAAATTTTCAAATTTCAAAAGCTTAAGTATAAAGAAGCCAGACAAAATATTAAAATATTGCAACACTAGAATCAGTTTTTGCAATGAAATAATGTCCCTACTGTATGAAATACCAAGTGTTGTGTGGTAACTATGTAAATAAGTCATTTTACATGGAACAGCTTCTCACTGTTAGCAAATATTAAAACCAGAAACTCAGCTTCAGTGATCCAAAAGAAATCAACTGTTTTGGCATGCTATCATTCTGCTTCTCTGAACTGTGTTTTTATGAAGCAATGTCAAATGAGAACACTCACTCATTACCAAAACACTGCTCAGATAATACAGCAGCCATTGTATTTTGGCAACACAGTGATCACAATGCATTCAGTGAGTTGCTGGAGATGAATTGTGAACCTTAAATGAGGGAGGGAGTAGAGGCAGGCTGGCATCTGAAAACACGACTTCAACAAGGCTACTCATGTTACAGGTGAAGACAGATCAACGGGAAAACACTGTTAGGTACAACATAAATGTCTGGTAAATTTTACTGTTTTGAACCACTCAAAAGTAGTGTCCGAGGCCTGACGTCACTACTAGAGGTACTTTTGTAACTGAGTCACACATGTAATGCAGTCAGGAAAAAAGAGTCATCCTCTTTCATAGGAATTCGAACAAGGATGAATGTGAGCTCTGATATCTGCAGATATTTCTAACACACTCTTATCTTTGAAGGTCATTCTGGAGATATTTTTTAATTATACAAACAAAACTGATCAGCAGATACTATGCTCTAAGAGAACATCGTGACCAAGTACAATCCTGGCCTCATGTGAACCAACAACTGAGAGGGGAAACAGGCAAAACAGTAGTTCGAAGGCAGCAGAGACTCCACAGCTAGCTTGAGGCCTGTGTTAGCTTACATGAGACCCTGTATCAAAAAATATCTAATTGATTAAAAAAATAAAAAGTATTTTGATATTGAATACCTGCAAAGATACCTCAAAAGGAAATACCAAAAACGATGCCCCTACTCCAATGTAGTAACACTCAATTCAACATGTAAAGTGACGTATAAAGAAATAGCATTTTATGAGAATTATACAATATAAAGGAGTGCTAGTTAATGCAGTATCAACTACTCTTAACAGGTAAACTAACAGAGATATACACATTTTGGTGATAGCAACAGCATCAAATATGTGTCAAGATAAATGCAACAGTCAGAAGATTGCCAATATCAAGACTGTATTTCAGCCTTATAGAGTTTATATGGATAATAAGGATAATTCATTTGTTGGTCATTTTCAATAGAAAAAAGAAAAAAGGCTTCTAAGGATATTTGTTTGTTTATTATGAATGTAGATGGAACAGTCATAAGAACAAAATGCACGAGTGCTTTCACAACATTTGAGAGTGGAATCAGAGAGTATCAAAACAGATGAACTGTGGATGAAAAGCAGAAAACATGTTCCCTTAGACACCTGTGTCATAGCAATGCGCACTGATGCAGGAACCAGTCCAGAAACATCTGATCCTGTGATATATCTCATAAAAACAAAGTTACTACGTGAACTTGCTCATAATCTAATAGAGAGAAAGAAGAATGATGATGTAAAATTTTCCATTGTTATTTATTCAGTGAGGAGGCAGAGGCACCACCCAGTCGTGAATTAAATAAATATCCTTTCTTCTCACTGTCAAAAGCATTCTATGACACTTTGTAGCGTTAGTAGCTGTTCTGCTTACATTCAAAAACAGTTTTCCTAGGATACTGGTTAAAAAAATGTATATTGTTAAGAATCCAACATGAAATATAAAAAAACAAAAATAAGGCCTAAAAAATGCCTTGCTCAGACACTAACAGAAAATGTAAGTAAACAAGTGCACTGCAGTTGTTCTAGAGATTTCTAGTTTAATCATTGCCTTTACACTTCACGTTCATTAAATCATAAGGATTACAAACTAAAGAAGAAATTATATTAATTATGTGCACTTAATTTACCAATAACCAAATCCATCACTCTCAAATACTATTAAAAAAAAAAACAGTATTTGTCGGAAGGCCCATGCAGAAAAGAAATGACTGTATACGGATTAATACACAAGAACAAATAAATGCCTATCGGAATTTTACAGAGGATCTACTACTAATGCAAGTCTTACTTTACCTCAGTGCACTCAAGAAGACAGATCAGGAAACACAGTGAGAAAGCAGAGAGACAGTTCCTACACTTCCCCCGAGGATGAGGCACTGGTAACTACATTATTAGAGCCCTTCGCCACCATCCAGCAGAGCACGTCTACAGATTATCCTCTGCTAATCAAAATTGACTTGGCTACATAAATTTTTATAGAAAATAAAATTTTGTTTCAAGATTTTTAATAGTTCTAGAGAGTTAATGTATACTCAGTTCTCTACTGGCTTTTGATATATCACAATGAATTCTTAGTATCAGCAAGAGAACTGTCCGACACCCCATTTAAGATACTAAAAGACAGAAGTGCAATTCCTTGGATCAAATGCTGAAGAATTTGTATCCTACCACAGGCACGTTTTCCTATATACTATAAACTGTCTTTCAATTTAATAGTACTTACTATAATGAAAGTGTTATATGCAGGACTATATATTTATAGACCAATGACAAAGAAAACACACCTGTATATATTCTAAAGAGATATAACTTTTAAAAGTTATACTTGATCTTCAATTAGTTGAACCTGTAAATTAAAAACGTGTATGTATTTAAGGCCCAGTGTACATTAACGAAAATATGTCAATGCAAAAGTACAATCAAGAATATTCAAACCATGTTCTCTTTGTTTCTAGTATATATTAAGAACTGTGCACGCTGCCCAGAAGTGAGGCATACAGAAAGCATACTTTCTGTCATACAGGAATCACAGTCTGGCAGCAGACACTGAAATACAGCAAAGCAAAAAGATTCAAAAGAGAGAATGGTGCTGAGCCAGGGATTACTCTGTCAAGCATCTGTGAGCCAGGTCAACAACATGAATGGCAAACGAGAGAGAGAACATTCCCCACCCACAGAAGCAGACAAGAGGTAGCGGTGAGAAGTCCTGCCATGCAAGGCTGTGTGTTGTATATACTAACGCCTAATTTTCAACAGCCTAAAAATCTAGATGATATTCAGCACAAACCTCTAATTTAAGAAATTGTTTATTTTTTTTATACACATAAAGACGGCAATGGAACATGCCTAAAAGCAACATTGGCTCCTTTGTTAAAAACAAAAAGGATTTTCAAATGATTTCAAATTGGAGAAAACATGATTATTTTTGTATTTTAAGCATTCCCTCTGGTGATAGGGGACACAGGAACCACTAGAAACAGGAAAAGTATTAGCAAACAGGAAAACAACTGTGTGTTTAAGACTGAACAATCTAAAAGTAAATTCAAGACTCACCTGCAAAAATGACTAGACACTTAGCAGTTTGAGGGAGGGAGCAGCAGGAGAATGAAACTGAAGATCCTAGAAAGAGCTGAGTGTGGGGTGGGAGCATATGTAGTTACAACAAATTCAGGAGGAGTGGGAGGGACCAAAAGCTTTAAAGGTAAAACAGAATAAGATTTCTTCTCTGTCTTTTGCTTTTTTTTTTTTTTTTTTGGAAACCAGAGGTGTGAAAGACACACATGTATTTGAAGATGGTAAGAGGAAACTGAAGAATCCACACCTACGAACTTCTATTAGCTTAGGAATGCAAGAATCGCAGGACGGCTCTCCGGATTCAGACTCTCTGATATGCATGCTGTATGTATTTTCTCCATTTACTTGTATGTAAGAGTTTCTGAAGTTGATGGGATATTTACTCCTATAACTAGGTTACATTAGGGCAACACCAACTACAGAAAGGAAGACACTGCAGTTAAGACCAATCAGAGAAAGGAGAAGTAGAAACTTAGCAAATATTTCTGTGGCTGCCTTGATGGCAATGGACGCCAAGAGGATAGCGACCAGAACCCGAGAGCTGTCCCAAGCAAAGAGACAAAACAAACGAGCACCGCAAGAATGTGTACGCAGCTGACTGCCACACAACAATGCCCAGAGCTGATCCTGCGGGATATCGGTACACTCCGTGAAGATGCATTTGCTATTTGACTGGTGTAATACAAAGCTGAACGGCCAATGGCTAGGCAGGAAGTACAGGCGGAAATCCTGGAGAAAGAAAGGCAGAGACAGAAAGGAAGCGGGATGGGTGGTACATGACAGAACGTAGATTAACAGCAGTGACTTACATTATAAGTGCTAGTCAAAAACAAGCCTAGGCTAAGGCCAAGCTTTCATAATTAATACATCTCCATGTCATTATTTGGGACCCAACTGGTGGGACAGAAAAAGACTCTCTTCAAGCTGGTCCTCCAATTTTCACCCTATGAGACCCAGATTAAATAATCAAACAAACAAATAAACAATCAGCTTTGCTCTGCCTAGACTTCTGCCCTTTAGAAAATGGACACAAAAAAACAAGAGTTTTATCAAAGGATAAAATAAAATGGCTAATAAGCACATAAAGACATTGGGGAATACTAATTAATGCTAGTTTATGTTTAAGAACGGCCACTATTTCAAAATAAAATAACAAATGCTGGTGAGATTGCTAGGATAAAAGTAATCTTTACACACTGCTAATGTGAATATAAATTAGCCACCACGGAAATCTATGTGAAAGTTTCTCTAAAAGCAGAAAATAGAATTGGCTTATGATTCAGCTATACCATAGTTAATATCTAAAGGAGTATATCGCAGAAACACGTGTACACCATGCTGATTCCAACACTATTCACACTTGTTAAGCTGTACAACCAGACTAAAGGACCAACAGCAGGCAAATGGATTAAGAAAATTTGGTGTGGATACACAATGAAATTTTACTCAGACATAAAGAAGAATGAAATTACAGTGTTTGCAGAATATAGAGATGCAACTGAAGGTCATCATCTTATATGAACTAAGACACGCTCAGAAAAATCCTCTTTACATTAATCCTAGATTTTCCATAAATATGTACAACTTTGAAAAAAAAAAAGACTATTGGGGAAGGGAAAGAGTAGAGGGGGAGGAGAACAGGAACTAGGGAATGAATGTGAATATGGTCAAAGTATGCAATGTGATTATAAAAAATTAATAGACACTAATTTGAAATTAGCTGTTGGATTAAACTGCCATTAGGAGTTAAGTTCAACTTGTTTTCTATAAACTTTGGTGGCACCAAGTTTTAATCAAATTTTACAGTGAATAAAAAATAATTTACTACAAAGAGAAATAACTACTTACGTTACACAAAGCCAAATGGGTTAGACCACTGGCTCTCAACCCTCCTAATGCCATGACACTTTAATACAGTTCCTTAAGTTGTGGTGACACCCAATCATAAAATGACTTTTGTTGCTATTTCATAACAGTAATTTTGCTACTGTTATGAATCATAATATAATGATCTGTGTTTTCCAATTGTTTTAGGTGACCACAGTTGAGAAGCACAAGGTTCAAGGGTTATAAGCGGGTGTTCAGAGGCTGTGTGTGTATGTGCAAAGACTACAGGAGAAAAGATGCTTCAGACAGGTCACTAAGCATCCCAGCACTAATTCAGGGCTACACAGACTACACTGAAGAGAATCACTGCAGATTTTATGGTTTTCAAGGCTGTAGCAATAAACTGCGATAATGAAATATATCTTCCCATTTAGCAATAGAGTAAAATTGACGAAGGTTCTTCTAAAAGTCTAAAAAGAAAATAACAGATGCATGGTGAAAGACGAACACATCCATCATAAAATTGCTTTATCAAGCACTTCCAAAATTACAGAAGAACTAGAAGTTATAAATGTAGCAGCCCGGATGGTATTTCACCACTCCACCTACTGAAATCTTTCTGCTATGGTCATGCTTACTGTCTGGTACCCACAGCAATAAATACACAGCTTATGTATTTTAAACATTGCTCCCTGAAATGACAAGGTTTTTTTTTTTCCTTCCTAAAACTCATACTGCACTCTAACCAAGTTTCTAAGCCAAAAAGAATCCATTGGACCAAATGTTTAAGACAAGCAAGATCCAATATGAACATTATCCAGGCTTTAGACTTGAAAAAAAGGAAAACTGTCAAAGCCCAGCTGCTCTAGCTTCGGAGATGGAGCCCGCAATGAGTAGAGCCCCTTCACCCACGCCTGTGACCTTAGCACCCCTTTTGCATTTCTGTTAGCAGCACCATGCTTTGCCTGTGCATCAGTTCTCAACACTAACACTTCTCCCACAGAGAAAACCTTGAAAATAAAATAAAAAAAATTAAAGATCCTCTCTCCTGCCAGGCAATGGTAGTTCAGGTCTTTAATTCCTGTACTTGGAAGGCAGAGGCAGGTGGTTCCAAATTTGAGGCCAGCCTGGTCTAAAGCATGAGTTTCAGGATTCCCGAGGCATCCAGAGAGAAACCCTGTATAGGAAATAATTTCTCTCTCCTGATTGAAGCTGGAAGTTCCACAGGAAAATCTCGTCCTGATGCAATAGAATGTACAGTTCAGAGTTGTGCAATCGAACACATTTAACTGAACAAAAGTGCCTCGCCAAACGTATGGAGAGAAATGAGGTGACCCATACCTCAAAGGGAAGAGGTAAGTTGGGAGAATGAAGACTCGCTACAAAATCAGAAAACTTAATTGTCTTTTGGCACATAAAAACTGTGAGAAAATAAATCTAAATCATGTCCCTTCAAAAAATGAGCAGAAAATAAGTAAGACTGAGAAAAATGTCTCAAGAATTTAAACTCTAAATCAAAACATTGAAACATCATATTCAGGCCCTGGCACAGCCCCTTGCATGGATTTCTTTCAGTCCTCTGGGCAGGCCTTCAGGCCCCTGCTCCAGGATGAGCTGGGCTCTCTAAGGCAATGCCTTTGCTAGGGCTGGAAACCCCTTCTGCCTACTGTGCACCTTCTCAGAGAACACGTAGGGGCTTCAGGTTTTGCAAAAGTGTGCATCTACAGAACCGCCAATTTCTTAGATGTAAGCTATAATATACAGAAAATTGGCTGCTGCTCAGCTCTAAAAATGTCATAATCTTTATTTCTGGAAATTTTTTATGCAAATTTTGGTGTATAATCATACATAATCATAATTAGTGGAGAAATTCTTTTTTGTAATTAAGTTACTACAGGAAATTGTACTCTTCTGTTCTCTGAAGATTGCTCTGTGATCTAGAAGATGGTTAAATTTTCTCATGTTTTAGTATGCTTAAAGGGAACTGTGCAGTCTCTAATCTTTTATTTTCTTTTTTTCTTTTTCTTTTTTTTATTGTTAAAAGAAAAATTTACATTTACTCCCCTTGTCCCAGGCCCTCCCGCTCCCCCACTATCCCACCGCCCTCCCCCTGCTTCCTTAAGATAGGGCAGCCCAAGGCCTTCCCCCCTCCATCTCAGCCTAAGAAGGTGTGCATCCATATAGAATAGGTGCCGAAAAGGCTAATATATGCAGAAGATATAGGCCCCTGTGCCATTATCATTGGCTTATCAGTCAGTCCCCATTGGCAGCCACATTCAGAGAGTCCAGTTTGGTCATATGCTCCTTCAGTCCTGGTCCAGCTGGATTTGATGAGCTCCCAATAGATCAAGCGCACTGAGGAGAGGATGCCTGAACTGACTTTTCCCCATAGTTATATTGATGAATATCTTGATCGTCACCATAGAAAACTCGTATGATAAATGGAGATAGAGCCAGAGACCCACATTCACATCAAAGCAAGGGACTTTGCTACCAAGGTCCAGTGGAAGAGCAGAAGGAGGGAGAAGATGAGCAAGGAAGTCAGGACCGTGAGGGACTGGCCCACCAACTGAAACAGTCTCTAATCTTAAAGAGATCTGCTATCCTCCATCAGAATAACCTTCTTAAACTGAACTGTGAAAATCTGCTTTCTCACTTGTATGAAAAATTGAATTTGAATGGAGTACTTGAAGATGATTTTGGAATTTCAAATATGAGCTTATAATCTAATCCATTTGGTTTTAAAAAATAAATATTTTGAGGTTGCATATAAGGTGAATACAGACTTTCCATACCTCAACAGACTACACAGATTCAACACAACTGCAGGTGTTGAGAAGCAAACCTGGGAGAAAAGAGAATATTCTGATCCAATGAGCCATCTCTTTAACCCTAGAATTAACATCGTATGTAACTTATAATCTATTTTTCAAAGGAGAATTTATGTTCACAATAGCTGATTCACTTATTTCTGCCTTATTATTTTGCATTTCTATTTTCTATGTGACTCATTTGCTGCATTTTGTTATTTATACCTTGTATTCGTTTAAAGCTTGTATAATTTCTTAAAACATGTTATTTTATATCTCTTTAAATTTGTTGCATATTTCATATTTTCTAGTACTCTCCTCCTTTCTGTTGTTACTGGTGACAATATTCTATACTATTGGGCATTATATACAATATTAGGTATATACACTTACATAGAATTCTTTAGGAACATCTTCAGAAAGCATACACTTACATAAGAGCTGCAAATGAATGGGCTTTAACATGCCTTCTACATAGCTAAGCATTTGTGTCTACAAATTGCTGAGTTCAGATTATCCTTAGCTTGAGATCCTGTGCTACATGGATGGTATGAACTCTGATTCCATCTAAACAAATACATAGGAGGCACCTTCTACATAAATTCTTTTTGTTGTTCTTTTTTTTTTTTTCCAAGACAGGGTTTCTCTGTGGGTTTTGGGATCTGTCCTGGAACTAGTTTTTGTAGACCAGGATGGCCTCGAACTCACAGAGATCTTCCTGATTCTGCCTCAAAAGTGCTGGGATCAAAGGCGTGTGCCACCACCGACTGGCTCTACATAAATTCTTAATCCCCTACCCTATTCCAAGTAGAAGTCACACATTTTATATAGAAGCCAAATGAGCACTGTGGCAAAAGCAGTATAACTCATGCTCTGAGCTAGATTTTAGTTCTGATCACTGGAGACTCACTAGTGTCATGCTGTTTATTTGGGGTGAGGACGATGTAATAAGTCACTTCCTATTTGGCTAGAACCCTATACTACACTTTTCTGAACACCCAAATAACTTTAATGAATAACATTTGTTAACCAATAAGAGTTCCACTGGGCATTAAATGTGAATGGCAAAAAATTTACAATCTCTGTCAGCTCAGAGATAAAGAAGGCTGGAGAACTATTTCCCCTTTCCACAGCAATTTCAGTTTGTCTAAGTTTCCCATTCATATAAAATATTCTCTAATTTCATAAAGTTTGCTCATAATATTTGAAATTTAATGTAATATTGTGTCAATAATGTAAATTTATGTCTATTAATCATAAACAAGCAAGTCATCTAAAGAATGCTAAGAAATTTTTCAGAAAAATATCATCCACAGACTACATAATTTTTATTAAGAGAGATGAAGTGGATCTAAATAAAATGGTTGTTTCCTAATGCCTTGAACTTATTTTCCTTCTCAATTAAAAAATAATTCCTAAACCAGCATGTTTGATCAAAATGTAGAGGTCCCAGATACTAATTTTTTTGAAAAATTTAAATTTTTCTTTTATGTGTATGGGTGATTTGTCTGCATGTACATCTGTGTACCACATGCATACATTGCTCATGGAAGCCAGAGACAGCATAAGGTCCTCAGGAGCTGCTGTTACAGGCCCTTGTGAAAAGCCATGTCAGTGCTGGGAACTGAACCTGGGTACCCTGGAAGAACATTCAATACTATCAACTGCTGAGCCATAACTCCAGCTCATTGTATGCTATTTTATAATGAAATTAGCTTAATGATCTACCTAATCCAATGACCATTCCTTCAAGAACGCAAGGACAAATTTTAATTTAACATTATAGAAAATGAGCACAGCAAACACAAAACTTTCAGAATTATTGTGGCATCCATAAAGTTAACAAGTTATACTTCTAATTATTTTATATGCTCTCAGGTATTATTATCATTAATTATAATTTATACTTAAAGTTTAGGCTTTTGCAGAATAAATTCAAATGTGATTTACTACTCATATTTCATTTTCATCTAGTAATTGTAAAACTAAAATAAATCTATTAACTCTAAGAATTTTATTCAAAGAAATTTAATTACTTTCCTTTTTCTCATTTTGTTGAGCTATAATTGTTTTTTATTTCTAAAGATGTATTTATTTATTATGTACACAGTGTTCAGCCTCCATGTATGCCTGCAGGCCAGAGGAGGGCACCAGATCGCATTACAGATGGTTGTGAGCCACCATGTAGTTGCTGAGAATTGAACTCAGGACCTCCGGAAAGAGCAGTCAGCGCTCTTAACCTCTGGACCATCTCTCCAGCCCGAGTTATAATTGTTAAGCAACCATTTAACCTATCAGGTGTAATACATGCTTTTGATACACATCCTCACTGTGAAATGACTGCTACAATGGCACTACTAATGTTTATAATAAAACATGGCTACCATATTATGAGGGAGGAGGTGTTTAAAGCTCACCCTGATGGTACATTTTATGTATAGAATACGAAATTACAAATAAGGGTAACAATGCTATGAGATCTCTAAACTAAAAGGAGTTTCATTGCTGCTTGTTTTCCTACTGTTGTTTGTACTCTTGTCCTTAAGACAAGGTGTCCTGGTCTGTCCCAGCCTGGACTGGAAATCTACATCTCTACCTCCAGAGTAATAGGAATACAGATGTGCAACACAATGCATCCAGGAAAAAATACTTAACAGAATTACTTCAAACTTTCCTCATGTGAATATTATATCACTTCCTTTAAATTACTTTTTATTACGTTTTACCTACTTAGTTTGAAAGACTGGGACACATGTATGCCTTTCATGCACGGGGAGGTCAGAGGACAACCAGAGGGAGTCATCTCTCTGTTTCTTTCATGTGGACCCCAAGAATCAAAGCCACATCATCAGTCTTGGCAGCAAGCTCCTTTACCTGCTGAGCCACCATGTCAGCCACAACAGCAGACGGTGTTAATATGTTACATGCTATAACATATAACATATCCCAAACTATAAAACTTTAAAAACTATCTAAATCTTGACATAAGAAGCAACCAAAGAGCAATATGGTGGTGGCAAACGCCTCTACTCCCAGCACACATGAGGCAAAGGCAGGCCTCTGTGATCTAGAGGCTAGCCTGGGTCTAAAGAGCTGAGTTCCAGGACAGATTCCAAAGCTACACAGAGAAACCCTGCTGATGGAATTACAAGCAAATGTGAGCCATTCACATTGGTCACGGGAATGAAATTCTGTCCTCTGTAAATGTGGCAAGCATTTGTAAACAATGAGCCATCTCTCTAGCACCAATTTTTAGATTCTTTTAAAATGACTTATTGATAATATTCTTTCTTTAGAAAATTATAACAAAAAAACCTTCTAAAGATAATGGACTGTTCTGATGAATCAAAATTCACTGTACTCTAGAATTTTGTATTTCTTGATAAATGTGCATAGGACAGATTATAGATATCTTCTGCTTAATAATTTCTTTCTGAAATATTTATTTAATATTTATGTGTATAGTATCTGAATGCAAACAAGTGTATAGCATGCATATGGAAGCCCAGATGTATTAAAATAGACAACAGAACTCCTGGAACTGGAGGAGCTGTTGCAAGGAATGCTTGTTCGTCCCAGCAGCCCAGAACCAAAATACTCATGCAGAAACTGTATTAATTAAATCACTGCTTGGCCCATTAGCTCTATCTTCTTATTGGCTAACTCTTACATCTTAATTTAACCCATTTCTATTAATCTGTATATCACCACTAGATTGTGGCCTACCAGCAAAGTTCCAGGACGTCTATCTCCAGCGGCAGATCCATGGCATTCCCCTGACTCTGCCTTCTTCTTTTTCCCAGCATTCTGTTTAGTTTTCTCCACCTAGCTCTGTTCCCCTACAGCTCTGCTATAAGCCCAAAGCAGTTCCTTTATTAACCAATGAAAGCAACACATAGACAGAAGGACCTCCTACACCAAGGAACAGAAGGTTTGAGCTACTATGTGGATCTGGGATCCAAACCTGGGTTCTTTGCTAGAGCAAAGAGTGTTCTTAACTGCAGGCCTCTCCTAGATGCTTCTTAAATAATTTCTTAGCTGGCTATCAGGGATCATTTGGGATGAACCAAATAAGCTTTTAAGGATTTAACTCCAGTTCTGAGTAATTTGCAAAAATTATTATTAAGTTAACAATTTTAGTTGTTTTACTTAAAATAGTAATACCCTCTACCATAACGTTTCACTTATCATCTCATTAGATGATCTTTGTTATACTTGTTGGGCCTTCTAAGACCTTCATAATTATGAACATTTTAAAAAATAAACTTTTTACAAGCTTATAGCATTTTCAAAGCTACAAAGCAGTCTTATAATCTGTTTCTGATATATCTGTTTTATTTCAATAAAGCAGGACTGCTTAATACTCTCTTAATGTTCTTTCTTCCTAAGCATATTTCCAAAAAGACACATCACTTTAACATTTAAAATAATGCAATGACAAGAAGAGAACCAAAGGGCAACACAGAGGGCAACTCTCCCACCTAAGAGCCTGTGATAAAAAAATTGAAATTTACTGATATATAAAATTGAGACCATGCCAAAGTATAAACTCTTGTGTGTTTGTCCATTATTTGGATATTAAAGGCCTTAACCCTAGAATCGTGCTCATATCTCCCATGATTCCAATGGTTACATTCAGTCATTTCCTTACCCAAATCACATTTGCTTTATAATGTTTTGTATGCTGTCATGCATACAAAACCTATAAAACCTACTAAAACCTATCAATTATGGATAAGGAAAGTTTGCATAGATATACAGGACATTCTAAAACAAGAGTAGCATACTCGGTATGTTTAAGACTCTTGTTCGGATATATTTTGGGCTTGTCTTTCAAGTAATAAAAGACTGAGAAAGCCCAGTTGTCTTCAAGTAAGGAAAGGAGGACTGACACCAGCCCCAGGAGGCTCCCAACCGCAGCAGGAATGATTCCAAACAGACGCAGATGTCCACCACATGAGAGCCAGCACGGGACCACAGGGACATGATGAAAGTCCTCTGTCCCCTGGTATTCCAACTGAGGTGTGAACAGCCATCTGTTCTTTATTTATGTTTCCAGAAACAAAATAACTTCAAAATGTATAGAGAAAAAGTATGTTAAACCCAATGGAGAAAGTGATCAAGTGCCTCAGTGCTGTACCATGTTTTAGTAGATACACAATAAATGCTAATGAAATGTCTTCTACATACACTTAGGACTTCAACAACAACAACAAAAAAAAAAAAGCTGAAAAACGGTCTGGAGTTACCAGAAGCTGGTAAATTTCACCAGTTACTATTACATGTTGACAATTATTAAAACGAGCATCTGAAAATGAAATAATAAAATATAATTACTTTAACTTCATTTCCCAGTCATGACTCAATAATCAGCAGTTCAGTGGCATTCAAGGAAAGCATAGTGGTTTAGTAAGAAGACGACAAAAGATAGTTGGGCACTTCAGCCTAACTTCAAATATGTTATGATAAAATAATTGAACTTAAATTTTATGTAACTACTTTAATTCAATAGCTATACAACAAGACTAATTTAAGGGTATATGCCAAACCGCAATTTAAGATAATAGTACATTCAAATTGCTGCAATCAGCAAACCAACAGTTCACTGCACCAAATGTATGCAGATTCAAGGACAAGGTATGAAACGTGGTTTATTTACTGAAGTTAATTATACTTCTCATAAACAAGACATATGAACAGAATGAAAGAGGGAATATAATATTTCACGAGGAAACTGCAGCAACCAAGCCGTCTGTTTGCATTAACTCTACTGAGGCTCTGGAATAGCCATATACAACTGATATGACCTTAAAAATGGAGATATTTTCTGTGTTAGTAATCACTAGTCCCCGAAACTTTATCAATCAGGCATGAATTTATTCTCTTCTCTATTAGACGTAGTATTTTCAAACACAAAGGTCTCTTTAAAGTAAAAGTACATGCAGATACCTAGAGCCAAGCTAACACAGTGGCCACAACCAGCTACATACTGTCTTCTGCATTCAGCCCCAGTCCATAAGGTGGGAAGACAAGAGAATCAACTTCACACGATTGACACATTACATAAGTGTCTACTCACAAAGAGTTAAAATGACAAATTAAAGTATCATGATAAATTTAAAATATAAATGTAACCAAATTTGACTTTAACCTTTTTATTAAGTGAGAGGAGTAAGCAAGAAACCCTGCAGAACCATCCCACCCCGGTCACACTCTCCTGATCCCCCCACAGGATTACTGCATCTTACCCATGTTCTTCTGAGCCAACGAGGATCACCCTCCACTCCACACTTGCTCTCCTGAACCCTGCAGGATCACCCCACCGCACACACGCTCTCCTTAAATAGAGAGTTCTGCACTATCTCCTGGGCACTGCAGTGCTCAGTCCAGAGACTATGAAAAGTTAATGCATAGAAAAGCGTTTAAGAGAAACTCAAAGACAATTAGAACTAAGTTCATATATGAAAACACCACCTGATGAAAATTCTGAAAAGCCACTTTGTGAGGTAAGAATAAAGAATTCATGTTATATACACAGTGATCATGGCACACTGTATGAAGGATTACTGGCAGAGACGTTTTCATGTGGACTACATATACATACACACTTAATTACATTTAATTATGGATGCAAAAAGCATTAGCCAACATGAACAATGTCTGATTGTGAGTTTGAAAGCTAATTATTTGAGTTGTGCATAGGCTTCTCAAGATTTTTTTCTGTTTTTGTGCCCTCAAAATAATTTAATGTTCCTTGGTTGATAAAACTTAATGATACAGCCTATCATTAAATGTTATCTGCAGTTTCTCAAAAAATCAATTCGATAAATTTAATTTTTAGTTTTAGAAATTGTAAACACTGTCTTTCTATTTTTAATTTTTAGCACATGACATACTTCATATTGAAGAAATATTTTTAAAGAATATTAAGATTAGGGTATTTTCTGTTTATATTTAACAAACTATTTAAATATAAAATTCTATGTATTTTAACTTTATTATAAAATTCTATGGATATACAATAATAATAAAATTACACACAAACTGAAAATATTCGGAGTTTATGTAGAAGATATAATCTAGTAATAAGACTCAAAATCTGTTAAGTGCTAAGATAAAATTACAGCCTTTCAGCCTGTCAGAGGTCCTCCTATGAATGGAAGCAGAATCGTATGAGAGATGACATCACGTGTCTTAGATAATTTACAAATGTGAATTCTGCCACCATGACATTTTCAATGCACTAAGGTTGCGGGCTGCCATCACATATTTTAGCCATAAGTTCTGATTTGAATATGGACCCTTTTCCATGGTAAGGAATATTTACCACTCAACTATACCTCAGCCTTCTTTTAACTTTGTATTTTGAGAAATATTCTCAGAACATTGCTGACATGCTGCCTTAATCACACGTAGGCCTTGACCTTGCTATCCTCCTGCCTCACACTCCTGAGAACCTGGGATCACAACCCTGTGCCAACAGGCTCATTTATCAATCCTAATGAGATGCTACACTATACAAATCATACCGGATTCCTTTAGTCACGACTGACAGTAGCTTCCGTATTTTCCTCGGAGGAAGTCATCAGTACATAAAGAAGGCATTCAACCTAAGCAAGTACGATGTTACTTCAGTCGCCATCAGAACAGAAGGGCCACGCATTGATGACACATAACTGTACCATTATTATTTCACCAAATTCCTGAAATCCAAATTGCCACATAACACTGAAATCTCCACGTTGAGGGCCACAGAAAAGGAAATCATTTGACTACATACTATAAGTATGTTAATTAAAACTGAATTTGCATTTTAAGTAAATCCTGGACTGAAATTTTATCTTAAAGATCTATATCTAATAAGATAAATACCACAACACTACAATTCCTCTTGGCCAGGAGATTATAAATTATACAAAAATGGATTCTTCTGAATAGGTAGTAATATTTATTATGGAAGAAACAATTCCAAACTCAGGAAACTAAAGAAATCCTCTGTGTTCACTTATAACTGTCAGAAAGAAAAAGAATTCCCCAAACTATAGGATGTATTTTTGTTAAAACACATCTTGGAGTGAGTAATATAACATTTCTCATTAACTATATTTATCCCGATTATGCAAGAATGTATTATACTGTGTGTGCATGTATGTATATATGTGTATTTTTGCATGTGTATGTGTGTATGTTAATATACATGTAAATGTGTATTTTTGTGCATATGTGTGTAATATGGATGTAAACACTGGCATGTATATGAATGGACAGACAGATGTGAGTATCTGTATATGTGCATGTGTATGCATGAATTTATACTTGTGCATATGGTATATGTATGTTTGTATGTATATATGAATATATATGTATATGTGCACATGTGTCTATATATGTGTATGATGTATGCACGCATGTATATATGCATTTTTAATATTTATGTGTGTGTTTATGTTTCTATATGTATATATATATGTTCTAGCGTGTATTTGTGTGTGTTCATGTGTTTGTATGTATACATATGTGCTGCTGTATGTGTATTTACGTGTATGAATGCTTCTGTGTTATGTTTGCATGTGCATGTTTATGTGTGTAATTTCCATGCATTGCAGTCGTATTGCACCTAATTTTCTGTAACAATTGAATCATTATTTCATCTGTGAGCAGGCATTTTCCTTAACTGAGCATTTCATCATATTACCTGGAAAACACTCTGCACTCTAAGTGACCTTTGCTGTTATAGCAATCCATTACCAAACCTCACAAATATGTTATCTTTCAAATTCTGATCTTCCAAATCATGCTTAGGAAGCTTTAAATACAAGAAACTTTACATTTACTTTATTTTGTGTATTACATATATTTACAATATAAGGGTATCCAAGAGAATTATAAATGCTTTTTTTATATTGTCTAATTCCACTAAACCCAAAATATACAGACAAATAATACAAATAAAATGTCTTACGAATGAGTAAATTGCATGAAAATATGTTTAACTATTACTCAGTTATTATAAGACCATACGATACAAAAATTAAAGTAAATATTACAATGTGACCACCATTCAAAAATTTAATTAACAGACTTCAAATTTGCATCAGTTAGTTTCAGTGTTTATTACTTGTTCTATCTCAGGAGCTCAAGCACTTAAAAAGATTCACTCCTAAGTAGCCACTTAGGCCAGGCATTAAATCACAGAGTGGGTAATATTTGCTTAGGTGGCAGCCATTTAGCCTGAGCTCACTAATCCCTCACCCCTCTCTGTGGGTGGTCCATTCTGATGTCACAGCTGGTTTAAAGCACACTATAACAAGCAAATTGTTACTGAAATAGTAAGGAGAAACAATGAGTCTGTTCTCAAAGGGCTGTTCTACAGAATCCCTACAAGGTACTAGAGCTAGAGAGCAGTGAGGGGAGTCAGTGAAACAATACATTTACAAAGCACTTCTCACAAAAGCACCCTTTGTAGCAAATATTATTTTGAATTAGAAATAATGCTTCAAAATTATTTCAATTGTTTCAAAATATATTATAGAATTTTCTTTGATCACTGCTTCCAAAGATCGAAAGGAGACCAATAACTATAATTTAAAATATTAATATTATTTGGATCTTTGTTGGGTTGGGTGAATTATATATTTACTTTAATGTTAACTATATTATGCTATCATTAAATTGTAATGTGGAATAAAAATATAGAATGCAGTGACATATCTTTTACATATATTTCCTATATTTCAAAAAATAACCAAACTATTATATACCAGAAATTGCCTAATTTACTTTCCACACTACATTGTACTTTAGTCATTTGAAAAAAAAATTCTAAACTTGGTTATCTATGAACAAAATATCACATAAAGAGGAAACTTATTTCAAGATCTATCACAAAGAACTATCAATGGATTCATTCAAACATACCCATAGCTGTAGAAATTGTTAGGAAATGATAATATGGCATTCCCTGGGAACCCATCCTTCAAGCCAGCCAGGGGATCAGGCACTTCGGGAAGCCCACGTGCCATATAGGCTCTTTAGCCTATATGAGAATGAGCCTTCCTGAACTACCCCTTCCCTTTGGCTCAAATGCCAGTTCCCACAGGACCTAAGCCACCAAGCCAGCCAAGGAATCTGGTAGGGATCACCTCTCTCCCTCCTGTCCTCCATGTCCAATCCCTTAATCTTACCCCCACCTTTGTCATCTTTACCGCCAGACCACTAACTGAGGGCTCTCCTCCTTTCTTCCTCTATTTCCCAGGATTCTATGCAGATCACCGTGGCCTGATCCCCCAGTATTCCTCCCTACTGCAGGAACTATCAACTGCCAACCTTCAGTACCCCTCAACCCATTTCCAATCCTTAAGAGTCAGCTTGAATATCTAAATACACTTTATTTCAGGATCCCCAGCGACCACAACTGGCAGGATCTCAGAAGAATTCTCTACAAGGAGAAATACAACCACGAGACTCTTCTAAGAAAAAGAAAGGGCAGCAGAAACCAAGGAGACCAAATATCAGCACCTAGAGGTACAAACATCCCAAACCCAGATGCCTAGACATCACCATAAAAATAAAGTAAATATAAGCCAAGACAATATGACTCCACTGGAGCCCAACAGACCTACGATAACAGATCCTGAAAACTGTAACAGAAGTGAAGAACAACACCAGGACATCAAAATAGCTATCATGGATATGCTCAAAAATCTTAAACAAGATATGGGTAAATCCATTAATGAAATCTATAGAAATATAAACAGTGGAAATGAAATAGTAAGTGTACAAGATATGAAAGTATAAATGATATCAAAAAGAAATTTGAAAATATCTGGAAAAAAGTACTTAGAAACTCAAATGGGAATCTCAGAGGCAAACGTCACTAACAGAGTGCAAGACATACTCTCAGGCATTGAAGACAGGATAAAAAGAAAAAAGGATAACTTGTTCAAAGAAAATGTTAAATTTAAAAAAAAATCCAGGTAGAAAACATCAAGAATATCTGGAACACTATGAAAAGATCAAATCTATGAATAATAGAAATATAGGAAGGAGAAGAAACTTATATCAAAGATATATAAAATATATTGAACAATATCCAGGAAGAAAATTTCCAACTTAAATAAGGAGATGCCTAGCCAGGTAGAAACAGCATATAGAACATCAAATGGATGGAACCAGGAAAAAAAATCCATGACAAATAAAAGTAGCACCAAAGGTATGGATCAAGGCAAGAACATCAAAAGCAATAAGGAAAAAAGACCAAATACCTTATATAAAGACAGACCATTAGAATAACACCAGTGGAAATGCTAAATGCCAGAAGGGACTGGACACATGTTCTACAAATCCTTGAGAGATCATAGGTACCATCACAGACTACCACACCTAGTAAAATTTTTAGTTACAATAGATGGGGAAATAAAGATACTCCATGATAAAAATTTAAGCAGTATCTATCTACAAATTCAAAACTACAAAAAGTTCTAGAAGGAAAACTTCAACGTGAAGAGGTTAATCCCCCCCCCAAAATGAGGAATAAATAATCCCAGACCAGCAAGTCAAAACAAGAAAGAAAAACACTCATTTAACTTCAAAATAATGATGAAACCCAACAAGTACTGCTCATTGATAACTCTTAACATCAATGGTCTCAATTCCATATTAAAAAAACATAGACAAATAGACTGCAATTGAAAACAGTATCCATTCTTCTGCTACATCCAAGAAGCACACCTTAGGAGAAAAAATCAAGTCTGTGTAAAATTATGGAAAGATATTTCAAGCAAATAGGCCCAAAAAGCAAGTTAGTACAGCCATTTTAATGTCTAACAAAATAGATTTCAAATCCAAACTAACCAGAAGAGAAAGGGAAGGACACTACATGCTTGCATCAAAGGAAAAACTCATAACACTGTAGGACCCAGCCATGACAAACTCCATAGAGGCCCGAGTCTAGCTAGTTTACCCTAAAGCTATACCTGGTTCCAAAAAAAGACCACAAACTGAGACCACCCAAGCACCACCCAGAAACAGACCATCCAAAGAAAATCCTAATGTTCCAACCATTGTAGATAGAATCATTTAGTTGTGATTTATTACCAAAAAAAGAAACTACTCAAAGAAAAGAAGAGAATTATATTATGATGCTACAATGTCAAAATGACCAAGTTCTACCCCACATCAGCATGAAGTGTAAACAGTTGAGGGAATAGTCTGGCAGAGGCAGGTAGTTATGTAAAGAGTCTGCAAGGCCAACTCCCAGTGCTGGCCCCAGAGTGCACCTCAGCTTGAGTCACCTATGGAGTACTTAGTGGTGAAGCCCACACTATAGAGAAATGGTGTTAATGTCTAGCTGACCATATCATGTTTATTCCAGTGAGTATTAATGGTAAAAGAAAGCATACACTTTTTAAAGAAAAAAAAACGTAATCCGGACATACATATGTTTAAAGAATTAGTTATAAATTCAAAGCTAATCTCATAAAAACTCTGAGCCCAACCTTCCCTAAAACCTGGAAATACCAAACAAATCATAGCTCTAAGCATCTCCTGACTACACTGGAAACTAAAAATTCTAATCCTCAGGAAAATGTGAGTAAATTTTTCTTAAAAATAGGTCCTTTAAAATGAAAACAATGGGCTGGGCAGTGGTGGCACTCACCTTTAATCCCAGCACTAAGGGGACAGAGGCAGGTGGATCTCTGTAAGTTCAAGGCCAGCCTGGTCTACAAGAGCTAGTTCCAGGACAGGCTCCAAAGCTACAAGGAAAGCCTATCTCGGGTGGCGGGGGAGACCACATTGATAGTATTTTCTATTTTTCTTTTTTTAAAAAGGGAAGTAAAAATATAAATCTCACACAAGCTTCACATAATTCCTGTATGTCAAGTTGTACAATCAATGATCCCGAAAGCACCATTTGGCACATGAAGCTTTTGAATGATGGCAAGAAATGCTTTAAACTGGGCCTGCCAGAGGGGCAGTCTGGAAGCAAGTGCTCCTGGGATTCACGAAGGTCTCTTTGCCATGGGAACAGGATTGTGTGGAAACACAACAGAGTTTAGTCAAGCTTTCTAAATTGGATATGTACATTCTTTCCCATTCTTCTAAGTTTAGGAGGTCATTTTGTTGGCAACTGTCAGTTATCTGTGTCATTAAGGAAACCATGACAAACTCCTTTACAATGTGTGGGTCATCCAAGTGCCATGAAACAGACTATTTTGCCATGTGTGCAACTGTCAGCACATCTTTGCCAGCAGATGTGTTTATAAGATGGTATCGCTCTGAAATCAGTTTGCAGAAACATATGGCATACTAGAAGATTCCCAAAGTTTGACTGAAAAAGCTTGTCAATGTTTCAGCCGCATCTTGGCTGATCTTAGCACAGAAAGTTTTACCTCATTTAATATTCAAAAAGTTCTGTCAAGCAAACGAGGCGTGAATAAACTTATCCATAAACAAACAATGAGTAAACAAGGGACAGTCATTTAAACTGCAGTGTGACAGCTGAAGGCAGTTTGTCTAGGGACTCAACACTCTTCTGAATTCCTAATTATTTTTATGCTGCTTAATCACTACTAAAAATCAGTTCAATGACCTTGTCCCATAGCCACAC
>JAQHUG010000056.1:1750672-1788181 GCA_028555095.1 Dicrostonyx torquatus | reverse complement strand
GGCAGGCGGATCTCTGTGAGTTCAAGACCAACCTGGTCTACAAGAGCTAGTTCCAGGACAGGCTCCAAAGCCACAGAGAAACCCTGTCTCGAAAAGTAAAAAAAGTCATATTGTGCTTCTATAGACCTACATAAACACAAGACACACAGAGCTATGTGCTCGAGCACATGCCTACACGCACATTATTTCTTTTCCCAGATGCCTGGAGAACCATGATTACTGTTAGCATTAACTTTGTGGAAGCAAAATCCAGCAGCTGAAATCACTATAAAACAGGATGGTTCATCGCTTTTTTTAAATTCCATATTTAGAATCACTAACAAATTCCTAAATATAGAGACAAATTCATTTAAAATTCAATACTCCAGATGCCTGTCAGTCATTCATTTCACAGTAAAACAAGGGGTTTTAAGCTCAATAACACTAAAAAAGACAGCTAAGAATCAGAGCCATTCTAAAAATATTAGAACTGTTAACATTTTAACTATTTCCCAATTTTCTCAATTAAGTCAATACTTCACAAAATAAGGCTAATTTTATTTTAAAGAAATACTGTTTTATAATATAAATTTGAAATTGGGATGAAATCTGTGAAACAGTCCATTCCAACTTTAGCGCACCTGCTGGTGAAGCAAGGCCATGTGAACCATATTTAAGTGGCACACATATTAATAAGCTCACTCACATGTGACAACACTGTATCCCATAAGTAATCTGTGCCTCAGGAGCCTCAGAAATACATTATTTTAATTAAGTCTTAAGGCCTTGATAATATACATTTGAACTAGTTTCTTGAATACTTTACCCTCTCATGAAATATCAAATACAAAACATCTAAGAATCAAGCAAGAGAACAAATGAGTCCTAAATTCTTTTAAGAGTCAGCTAGAGCAAATCAACCATATTTTTGCTCCTACCAGCCTTGTACACAGAAATAGCTGTGTTTTGCCCCAGGGATTCGTGGAGAAAATGGGTGGAATCCTCTTCAGAGAGGCTGATTGACTAGGACTGTAAGAGAGCCCAGGTTTTGGTTCCTAAGAGTACTAAAGGACACATTAGTATCAGCACCTCTCTCAGCCAAAGCCAGGGAGCTAAGAGGAGCCTGCAGGTGGAACCACTTGGGTCCCACCCCAATTTGTACATCAGTAGCTTTATTGAGAGCTCAGAACAGTTGAGAATTGAGAAGCTTATCTTTAGGACTTTGTGCCTTTGCTACATGGCCTCTCTCTTAGAAGACTAATACGTTGTTGGCTGGTGCGCAGTTGATGTGATCTTGGTCTGAACAAATAGCATTCACAGTTGCTTCTGAATAAACAAGACACTTTTTAAATTAGTTTACAAAGCATTTTGTATGCCCTTTTGGATGCTGATAAGGAGCAGTGCAGAAGCCAGCGCTTAGGTCAGCTCAAGTTAGTTACAACACTATCATTGAGAACACCATTTTGAACTTGGGCTTCTTTTCTGGCTCTTAATAGTCAGTTATGGCTCCTCTTCAAGCTTCTTGGACTGCAGGTGTTCAAATTCTGCAGCTCTGCCAAGAAGTTGAACTTACAGACTGGGAAGGGATAAATGCATGTTTCTAATGAAGCAACTGCTTACGTGGCCCCTTGTCAAAAAAAAAAAAAAGTAGGCTAATACCTAAAGGGAATTCGGCATAAAATATAGAGAGCCAGCTGTTAGTAGTCTATAACTGGATTCCTGATATTATTTTGTTATAGTTTACTTTTTAAAAAGGGAAAAGAAAATGTAATTGCGAACCAAAATTATGATTATGGGTTTATTTGAAAGACTTGTCACAAAAACAGGGACATACAGAATTCTCAAACAGAAGAGCAGACTTACATCCCAACTCTTATGCTATATGTACTTTCATGTCCGTGTACACACAAGCAGAAGCCACAGCGCGCCTTGGGGTGTCTTCCTCTATTGCTCCCTCCCTGCTTTACTGCCTGACATAAGGTCTCTCGCTAAAGCAGAAGCTGACGTTTTATGCTGAACTTATGCCAAAGACTATTTAGGGCTTGCCTGTCTCTACCCCACAATGCTTTGGTTACAGGGTTATTCAACTATTATCGTGGGTGCTGGATCTGAACTCGGGTCTTCATGCCTGCAGTCCAAGCGCTCTTACAAACTGAACTATCTTCCCAATCCCTATATTTACTTTCGCATGTGGGGGTGTCTTTCTGTTTGCTTGTTTGGTTGGTTGGTTGGTTTGTGATACGCATAGCTCAGATCTTAGAACTTACACTTTTACAAAAGAGAACAGGGATTTTATTAAGCTTTAGGTACAATGGTTCAGTTCAGTTGGAGCATTTGTCACCAACAGAACACAAAATAAAATTTTTTACTTTAGGTTTTAGCACTTCTCCCTAAAGTTATCCAAATGTATTAAGGGCTATGATTGAAATTGCTGTCTGGAAGGTAAATACTCCTCTAATTAGGAATGTCAGTATTCATGTGGTGTTAGGAGAGTTTATGACTGTTTAAACAACATTAAACTGCTGTTGGTTGATGACAATGTTAACTATTGGTAGTTTCCTATGATTCTTAAATTTGTGTGTGTGTGTGTGTGTGTGTGTGTGTGTTTCAACTGTAGGTAGTAACAACATGGAATACGGTATAGGATTTCCTCCCCAAGACTGATGTTCATTTCTCTTATACCCAAATGGCATTCATTTTCTTGTTTGGGAACATTAGTAAACAGGCAGATAAATGGGTACAGTTGTGAGTGTAGGTTTGGGGAAGGCAGTGCAAGTCTTATTCCTTTTCCATACAAGTGCTTCTGATTAGATTTCAATTCTGAGCATCGCGTTTTTCAAATAGGAAAGACTGTATATGAGTTGGACTGATGGTACCTTATGGGAGAGGACCCTGACTCAACTGAAACTAAAATAGAAGAAAATTATAAACAGTTTGAGCTTAATAAAACCCCATGTTACCAACACTGATACAATAAACCTCAGAGTCTATGTGGAATTCACACTTTTCCCATTGATGTCCTTATTCTATTTGAAGATATAATCTCTAAAGATAAGGTGAAACACTTAGAATCCTACAACCTAATAAAATTTTGAAATATTGTCTGACCATTATCAGGAAGCAAACACTGAAGAGAAAACCAGGAACCAGTAAAACACTAACTCTGAAATCCATACAAGAACTTGAGTGGATAATATAAGAGAAATCCAGGCACAACACGATCCATGTACTAACTAGAAAGGCAATAGATTGGGAGATTCCAGATGTTTTATGAACTTAGCAGAATATAAAAGAAAGGCAAGACTGTTTCTTTGTGCAACAGTCCCGGCTGTGCTGGAACTCACTTTGTAGACCAGGCTGCCCTGGCACTTACAGAGCTCCAACTGCCTCTGACTCCTGAGTGCTGGGGCTGAAGGCGTGTGCCACCACTGTCTAGCTCAATTTCCAAGAGTTAACTTACAGAAATTGGCTGTAAATTGTTGCCACTAACCAAGATGAAAATAGGTTTGGGAAGAAAGGTGTTCACTGTGAAATCATGGTGGCTTGAATGGGAATGGCCCCCACAGGCTCATAGATTTGTATGTTCCACCATGAGGAAGTGGCAATATTAAGAGGTGCAGCCTTGCTGAAGGAAGTACGTCACTGGGATGGGTTTTGGGGTTTCACATGCTCAAGCCAGGCCCAGTGTGTCTCTCTATTACTGCTGTCTGCCAATACAGGTATAGAACTCACTGCTCTTTCTCCAGCCATGCTTCCCGGCATGACGATAATGGACTAAATAAACCTCTGAACCTGTAAGCCAGCCCCAGTTATATGTCTTCCTTTGTAAGAGTTGCCATCATTATGGTGTCTCTGCACAGCAATACAAACTATGACAGGAAATGTTTGTACTATCCTTTAAAAATGCAAAGGAGGGGCTGCAGAGAAGGCTAGTGGTTAAGAGTACTTACTGCTGTTGCAGGGGACCTAGGTTTGGCTACCAACACATAAGGCAACTCACAACTGCCTAACTCCAGATCCATGGTAACTAACAACCACTTCTGGCCTCTATGGGATCCTGCATCTGTATGATGCACATAGAGAGGAGCAGGCATAACACACACACACACACACACACACACACACACACACACACAGAGTAAAGCACATACACGTGCAAACAGTATTTTTAAATAAATTTTTAAATTTACAAATGTCAACATTCAGTTAGACAACTAGGTGGATGAATTATTAGCATTAGAGAGAGAAGGGATGAGAAATATGAATATGTGAATTATTGATATATGAATATATTAAGTTAAAATCTTGGTATCATCTAAAGGAGATAAAGGAAAAGAGCATAAAATAATGAGCAATAGAACACTTTAACAGCAAATGTTTGGGAAGAACAGAAGGATCTAGCAGTGCAAACCTAGAAGGAGAAACCAAAGAAACAGGAAGAGAAGCATGTGACTATGGTTCAGAGACAAAGGTGATAAGTAAAGGAAAAAAACCTTCATGGGCAAGAAGGGATCAAAGGATAAACCAAATATGGCCATGCCTGAGGATGATCAACATCTGGAGATCACTGGTAACATTAAGAAGAGAATCTTGGTGTGGTATGGGAGCAGGAGTTGTTTTGAAGAAAATACATAAAGACATCAAACACTAAAAACTGGGACAAAAGAGAGAACTACACAGAAATGTTATTGGGGGGAAGCAAATAAATGAGGTTGAAAAGTAAAAAGATTAATAAGATCTTTTTTTATTAATACAGTATTTAGTTATCTTTTGTCTATCAAACCCTTAGGAAGCATATTGTCCAGACTTCCTGGGGAGATACAGGAAAAGGAACATACAGAGCAGACTGGCCATGAAAGAACTATGGGAGGTGGAAGTGGAGACAGCTACTTCACCTGGTGAAGAAATGAGAAAGATGTCCATTAGGCAAAAGAGCCCCATGGCCTCTGAGAGGGCAAAGCTCAGAACTGCACAAAAGATCTGTTGCTTGAGAGAAGGGTTCCTGGCATAACCAGTGATGAGGATTCCAAAAACGGTTCCAATCCCAGCCCCAGAGCCAGCCACCCCAAGGAGTAGCTCCAGCCCCAGTGAACTCGGCAGCTGTGTCAATATCCCTAGAAATGATGCTGGTGTGGAGGCAGCAGCTAGGGATGAGCAGGGTCAGAGGACGGGGACCGCCAAGCGGCTGAGGCCCCATCCGTCAATGTCTGTTGTCAGTTCAATTCCACTGCATACAGCTGACTTTTCAGCAGCTGTGCGGCGCTCCCAGAAGGAGGTAGAGAAGGACTTGAAGGAGGCATACAGCTTTAGGGGTGAGGGGCTAAGGCAGGCGAAAAGCTCCCAGGGTAGAGAAGTCACCTAGAATCATTTCTTAAGATGAAAGAAAGAAACATGTCAAAAAAAATTAGCCTGCCATGATCTAGAAGTCATGGGGAAAGAGGATGAAACACATAGAGACCAGGAAGGCAGCAATAAAGTCAAAGGGACTTAGCTTCAGTTTATGGAGATTCAGAAGAAGCAAGCACAAAAATAAATGAAAAAGGAAATAGATGGATAGAATTATAGATTAAAATAAAACCCAGTAATATGTTTGAGTAGCAATAAATAAGTAATTAAAGTAAAAAGAAACCACAAATACTATCAATAACAGAAATCAAAAAAAAGAGAGAGAGAGAAAGGCAGTGGTCTGGGTGTGTAAGAAACAAAATTAATTAATTTTAAACCCTTTATTATGTGAATAACATATGAAGCTGAATCATTTTTCCATCATTATCCCTCCACCCAAGAAGGAGACTGTGATGCACACCATAACACTTACTGTGTACCAAAGACTCGGGTAAATTACTTACTTTTACTTACTCATTTAATCCTCACAACAGTGAAGAAAGCTAAATGCACCCCTGCAGAAACCTAGAAATACATCATTTCATATACAACCCTGCGGATCATGACACGAAAGCTGAAAATACTCCTCCAGACGCAGACAAGACAATACTGTCTGTATGACAAAATGAGACAGTCAAGTTTCAGCATTACGAGAAAAAAATGACCCAAATGATTCTAAATGAGAAATTCACAGTAGAACTACCAGCAGGAAGAGAAAAAAAAAGCAAAATAAAGATGAAGGAAGAAAGAAAGGAATTGCTCACTTACAATCAAAAACAAAATCAGGGTGCTCTGTGCGCCTAATCACCTTGCAGGTTCCCCACAAATCTAAGTATGTGAGATTGATTTTGCTATTTTACATGAATACAGTAAATACCATACACACACGTTCAGCTGTATCTCCCCGCAGTATGTACTTCTATGAATCACTTAAAATTGACAAATCTATTTGCTACTACTTTGAAGTTAAGCCATGTAAGAAACTATGGCCTAAATCGTTCATAAATACAACAAGCCAGGTACTGTCTGGAACTTTTGATTACTGTGTTTCCTTACAAGAGCCTGAAGCAAAGCCTCCTACAGAAATTGCAATCCCGGGTGTCAAAAGGTAGCACTTTGCAATTTTTACATGAATAAGTCATTTAGAACATATACCAACGCTTTTCACTGCTACAGAAGCTAAACTTAGCGAGCTCAGAACGTATTTTCTACAACTACATTTGGAACGTTCATAGTTATTCAACTTGAGTTATAAGGTATAAGACACAGCAATTTTATAGCCGGGCGGTGGTGGCGCACGCCTTTAATCCCAGCACTCGGGAGGCAGAGGCAGGCAGATCTTTGTGAGTTCGAGACCAGCCTGGTCTACAAGAGCTAATTCCAGGACAGGCTCCAAAGCTACAGAGAAACCCTGTCTCGAAAAACGAAAAAAAAAAAAAGGCACAGCAATTTTGAAATGATTAAAGAACATGTGGAAACGGACTGTACACTGCATCATTTCCTATTGCCCTCTTCTCTATTTCCCCATTAACTTCCTCTGCTGCAGTCTCAATACCACTAATAATGGAGATCGTGAACTTGAATATTTGATGAACTTTCTGCAGCTGAATAGAGTTGATTTTTAAAATCTAATTATAATTTCAAATAAAATCTTAGGTGCCATACAGTGTCATACACAATCACAGAGCACTAAGTAAAAATACTGTGTTGCCCTAAGTACTGGTTTCTTATGATTCAGCTAAATAGTACGCATAAGTCAATATATCGCATCAGTTTCCTTCGCTCATGCTCTCTACATATCTTCTAGGCCAATAAATTAAAGAATAGCAACATTTTGAATAAAAAAAGAAAACCATACTGACTAAGGAATAAAGTCAGTATCTCGATATACAAGGCTTCCATAATTTTGATATACTGGAAGCATGAAAAAAAATGCCCGACTTCAGGATCATTGAATCATTCGAAGAATGGTATATAACTGAACACATCAAATTACACCTTCCCTATATCTATAAAATTCGTAAGGAAAACTAGAGGTAAAATAATGTCTCACCTAGTGGTACTAAACTAGCCAATTACTCCCCCTCAGAAACGGGCAGTTCCTTTCCAATAGCAACCAGAGAACGTCTAAGTCCCGGATGTAGACCACACTGGAAGGGCGAGTATGGGGAAGTGGGGCGATGCAGGGCCAGTGGATCCAGGTACTGAACACAGTCCTCGGAATACAAGTGTCCATCACGCAGTAATACAGCATATTCCAACGAGTCTCTCACTCTTGCAAGTCAAATGGCACAAAAAGAGAAACGTAAGAGGGAACCCAACAGATGACACCTTAGGAAACCCTGACATCCCCTAAGATCAACAAACAAGAGGTCACAAACACGGTAAAAGCCGCACACGGAGCCCCTCCTTGGAGGCAAATGTCAGGGAACCACAGGAGGATGAAATGGGAAAAAACAGAAGGAGAGCAAAAGTATTGCTTATGTAAAAAAAGGCCGCAGCCACTTCCGGGCCCTACCTCTCTGTGACTCCACTTCCGGTCCCCTCCGAAGAAAACGTGAGCACCCAGGATAACCCGGTGCGGCCAATGAGAGAATCCGCTAATTCCGCGGTTTGCACGGCGACACCCGAGCCCCGCCTCTTCCTGTAACGGAAGCCTATCACGGAGCCGGAATGGCGCAGGCTGGGCGGTGGCGCCGCGATATGCCCAACCGGGCGGCCGGAGAGAGCGGGAAGCGCAGCGGGCGGGCGTCCTCTTCCGCCCCGGCCCGGAAGGGTGATGTGGCTGGACCAGCACCGGCCTCACTATGGTAAGAACCTGGGCTGCAGGGCCGCGGTGGAACTTCATGGAGGGGCTGCGGGCTCGCGGGGGTGGGCGGGGATGGTGCGGGTGCTGTGGGGTGCGGGAGCCAGGTTCTCCGGGACCCGGCGGTGCACAGGCAGAGGAGTCGAGCGGCTCTGAGGCTCGACCCGGAGCATCGGGCCCAGAGCCCGGGGGTAGAGCGCGGGTGGTGGTGGGCTCGGCCGTCGCGAAGAGGTCGCCTTGCTGAGCTGTTTAGTACATTTTCGGTGGCATGTTCGACTGGTCGGTTACGTGCAATCTGTGGACGTTCACTCTCAAACGCTAGTTTCAGTTTCCTTTTCCCCTTCCTTTTATGTGGTTCGTGTATCGCCCAACCCGCATCTTATACAGTGGGAATTAATAGATTGCTGCTTTTCCGTAACTCTTGATGCTACACCTTCTGTTCTACCTGTTGAACCCAAAGCTCTAAGATAGGGCCTCTTCCACACCATCCTTTCAATTGTAATGATGCTTCTTTGCAAACGGATGTTTTAATGTTTCACCTTCCCTGCAAAGTTGGGATCTGTCTTGTAGCAGCTTGATGTGCTTCCTCGTAGTAATGTCTGGCCGGGGTCTTACTCGCAAACCACCGCCCTCACTGCGATTTCATGTTTGTGTTAATGATTGTTTAGTAGTTTAGACCTCAGGAAAGCTTACAGTGAAAAATCAGAAAATAGCAGCCACAACAAAGTTCAAGGCAAGGGACCCCGCACCTCCACTTAGGTGAATTTAGAAACCATTTATTAGCTTTTCCTAGCGAAAGCATGTATTTTTTATCATCTGAAGAGCAACCATGACCCCCACCCACCCACCGGGATTCCATGCTGAAGAGATACTGAGTTTGAGTTCCCAGGAGTTGCTCCAGCATCAGCTACACTATACAGCCTTTAGAACAGTGGTCAAAAGCTCAGATAGTCCTTCCTGCTCTCTTGAAAATCTGTCAAGGTTTGTGCATAAATCTTTCCCAAGCAAGATTAGCGCCTGGGAACGGAGGTAGCATTGATTGGCACATTTTTGTTCCAGAATTAATATTTTAGTGTCCATCACAGCCTGCTTTGCTGCCTACCACACGATAACGTACACTTAGCCATGAGGATGTTGGTCGTATGGGGTTAGTAAACTGAGAAGGATGCTTTCTTGCCTCTTTACCGAGAAACCGAAGTAGAATAGCTGTGTTCATAGAACGCACGAAGATCGTTTAACACTGAGAGTGTTTTAACTTTTTCAAAAAGCAAAAAAGCTTTTGTTTATTAGTACTTGGTGTGTATCAAGTTTTGTTTTAAAGAGTTCCTAAAAAAAATAAAAATAAAAATAAAGAGTTCCTAAGACTTGTCTTGCTTTAAACTCCCACTTCTGAGATATTTACAGGTAAAGACGCTGAAAAGCAGGGGGACTGAGTTGCTCCAGCTCTCATTCCCAGTAAGCAAAGCCAGGCCTTGGGTTTAATCTTAACGTCTCCCTACAGAATGGTAACAAGAAAAATGTCAACTGCGTTTAGTGTAGATCTGCAAGTTTCTTCTCCAGTTTTTTTTTTTTTAATCTGTCATTTGTTGACTCCATGGAGGCATAACCCACATCGAAGGGTGAACTGTACGTGTTCTTACATGTGTAGAATGACTATGGAAGGATACATGATAGCATTGTTGAGCTATGGGACTCTTTTTTAATCTATAAGTTTTACTTTTTAAGTGTTATAAGAGAATATAGGAGCCGGGCGGTGGTGGCGCACGCCTTTAATCCCAGCACTCGGGAGGCAGAGGCAGAGGCAGGTGGATCTTTGCGAGTTCGAGACCAGCCTGGTCTACAAGAGCTAGTTCCAGGACAGGCTCAAAAAAAAAAAAAAAACTACAGAGAAACCATGTCTCGAAAAAAAACAAAAAAGAAAATATAATTGTATGCAATGTTTTATTAGAAATATTACTGGAATAAATATTTTAACACCCAAAATGGATTAAGTATATTGCCCACCCAAGATCATCTTGAATATATACATATATGTAGAGAGAGAGAGACATTAGACATTGAAGGTAAGGCTTAAACATAGCAGCTCCTTTCGTCACCATATATCCTGGTCCTTCCTACTGGTCAAAGATGTCATTAATCGCACAGGAAATCCAAGAGGGAAAGGCAGGTTTGTGAGAGAAACATTTAGGTGATAATTCTTGTTGTATTGACAATAAAAAAGGACAGGAGAAAAGCATGTATCTTTAGTGTTACAAAAATAAATTTGACCTTATGAAACTGTTCCATGAACTTAAAAACTCTGAAAGCCATTGCACACGGTGTATAAAATGTAGTGTAGATGCAGTGATCTTCTCTGAGAGTACTTAGCTGCTAATAAATACTTTTGAGTTTTCAGAGATTGTAGTTCAAGTCTAACTTTAGGGAGTTGCTGTGTTTAAAGCTTTGAGCGAGTCTATTTTTTTCATAGTAGGATTTGCTTTTTACCCTTCAGAATATCCTTTCAATCATTTTATCGAGTTGTCCTATGAAGATTTTATTTTTTAAAGTTATCAGGTATTAGTTCCACCTTTGGACTAGATAGCTACTGACACTGCCTGACGTGTATGGACTCTGAACTGTGACTCGACTCGTAATCTACGTTCTGTAGTGGAAAATGAGTAGATAAAGTCTTTATGCACTTCTGAAACAGGGCTAGTTAGAGCAGATGCAACTGAGGAGAAATGTTGATTTATTCAGTGGTAAATGTATGTGCTAGGGAGTCATGTGTGTGATAGCCTCTGGTCCTGAAGGACATGCATGTGTTCAGTAAGTTTGGGTCACTTGTGTAGATTGGGTGTTTTTGTATTTGCAGGCTAATATTTATCTCCATTTTTGAGGTTCCCATTTTTAGAGGACAATAGTACATATTAATTGCTAAGTAAAATCTAGTTGGAAAATGCTGACCTGACCAAGGTTTGCAAATTATAAAATGCTGACCTATTTTCCCAGTGTGGCATAAATTTTATCATAGTTATGTTAGGGGTGTTGATTTCTGTGGTCGTCTCTACCCTAAGGAAAAAACAAGCTAGTTTTATGTCAAACAGGTCCAGCTAGTGTTTTAAACTTTTGTCTTTGGTGTTTAACTCTTAATTTTTTTTTTTAGTTTATTTATTTATTTATCCTGACCGAAGTTTCCCTTATATCCTCTCCCTCATTTCTCTTCAGAAAAGGGCAGGAATCCCATATATATCCCCAAAGCATGGCATATCAAGCAGTTCCCCTTGTATTAAGGCTGGGCAAGATAACCCAATATAAGGAATGGGGTCCCAAAAGCCAGCAAACGAGTAAAAGAAATTGCTGCTACCACTGCTAGGAGTCCCACAAGATCAAACTACAGTTGTCACATATATACAGAAGGACTGTTTCAGTCCTGTATGGGGTTCCTGGTTATTGGTTCAGACTCTAAATGCCTATGAGCCCAGCTTAGTTGATTCTGTGGGTTTTCTTGTTTTGTCCTTGACCCCTTTGGCTCCTACAATCCTTTCTACCTCACTTCAGCAAGATTCCCTGAGCTCAGCCTAATGTGTGACTGGGTCTCTGCATCTGTTTCCATCATTGATTGACGGATACTCTGATGACAGTTGGGCTCGGCACCAATCTCTGAGTATAGCAGAATATTGTTAGGCATCGTTACATTGACATTTTTTTTTCTCCAGTTGTGTTTGGTTCTGTCCTAGGTCTCTAGAACATCCAGTTCTGGGTCCTGGTATTCCAGACAGTGTAAGTGGTGGGCTCACTCTCGTGGCATGGGTCTGAGGATGGAACAGTCATTGGTTGACCACCCACAATCTATTCCACTCTTAACCCCAGTACATCTCATAGGTAGGCTAGATTGTAGGTCGAAGGTTATGTGGCTGGGTTGGTGTCCCAGTTCCTCTATTGGAAGTCTTGCCCAAGTCACAGGAGATTAACAGTGCAGGCTGTGTATCTTTGATTTCTGGAGTCTTGGCTGGGGTCATCCTTATAGATTAACTATTGGAAGCTTTGGTTGGTTATGGTTGGTGATACGTCTTTAATGGAGAGATACAATTGAAGAGCTTAGGAGGAGAATAATTTGGTAGTCTCTAATACTGTGTTTTACAGTGAGTTGCACAATTGGAAGTGATGTAAGGTCAGAGAAGGGTTTCTGTGTCCCACAAGCCTAAGGGTTCCTATTGTGTTTGATACTGTGTTTCAGTAAATGCCACAGGCAGCCCTGTTTCAAGGGAATGTCATTTGATGCTTCTTTATGCAAAGGAAACATTATCGATGTGGTAGACAGAATGCACCCCATGCAGAAATATTGCCTGCACACACATACGAGTATGTTTCTAACCATATGTGGCAACAGACTTTGCATCCAAATTTTCATTATCTTGGCGGGAGAAAGATCAGGAAGTTGTTTTTGACCCAGCATTTCCTATCCTCCCCTTCTCTCACCTCCAGTCCGTTAAAGAATGCACGCCTTTAATCCCTGCATTCAGGAGGCAGAGGCAGGCGGATCTCTGTGAGTTCGAGACCAGCCTGGTCTACAAGAGCTAGTTCCAGGACAGGCTCCAAAGCTACAGAGAAACCCTGTCTTGAAAAACAAAAAAACAAAAAAAGAATGCCCCCACCTGTGCAAGCGTAGTTTATTGTAGTCTTTGCATATCACTTTTAAGAGTGAGGTTTGGAGACAGTGTGCCCATCAGGGTTAACAAAATATTCCTTTTTACAAGTAAGAAATTAAAGTATAGATCAGGAAATGTGGCACCTCGATAAACCGCTAAAAGGATGAAGAACTTACATGGGAAATGTTTCTAAGTTTTCTTTATGGCAGCATCCCATTAAAAACAAAATCTGCATAAATACATGTTGATGTGTGGAAAGGCGGCCAGAGCCTCTTTATGTATTGAGATATAACAGTGATCGTCTTCTAGTTACTCTAGGGCAGTGGTGCCCCTTTGGGGATCACATCAGATATCCTGTCTCTCAGATATTTGCATTATGATTCGTAACAGTAGCAAAATTATACAATTATGACATAGCAATGAAAATAACTTTATGGTTAGGAGGGCTCCACAGCATGAGTATTAAATATTAAAGGGTTGCAGCATTAGGAAGGTTGAGAACCATTGTTCTAGGAATGAAAAGAGTTCAGAACCCAGTGAAGGTTTTTGTATTTTCCTTTGATACCTGTAACTATCTAAGTTTACTTATATTATCCATGGACTTTAAAAAGTAAAAAGACCAAAGAAGTTAGTAATTAGCATTTCAGCACGCAAGAGCATATGTATTTGTGATGCCTTGATAATTAGCATGTCTTATAATTACTGTTTCAAATTGTAGAATCGTTGAGTATCTAGAGTTTTCAGTTAGCAAGTTTGCCTACTCGGCTATATATACCTCTTGAAAGTGTGTCTATTGTATGTATCAGAATGAGAACAATACACCCTTTTCCAGGTGTGAGCAGCTTCAAAGTTGGGTCTTGATGGAACACGGGAGTTGCAGAAAGTGGTAAATGTGAATACTAGATAGAAATTACCTTGAGTCTTCACAGCCTAGGCCGTTTGCATAATCGAAAGGATATTTTTATCTTTGCTCATTTCTCTGAGATGCCTTTGACAAATAAATATAAATTCACAACAGTTTGTACACTTCTTGGATAATTAGCAAAATCATGTACTCAGTGGTTTAATCTAAATTGATTTTTCTCAGTAATGCCTGTTATTAATGAAATTTACATCTTTTTATTTTGTTATCATGTGTTATCTCTGTTTAGCTCCCATTCTTCTCTTACTAAGATTTTTATGTGGAAAGTCTCATTGATATTTCTACTAAATAAGGGCATCTGTTTCTTTTAACCCAGAAAGTAATTTTGGATCATTAGACAGCAGATGCTAAGCATTGGGAGAAATGTTACAGGTAACAGGCCAGTGTCCATAACTTAGAAAACAGTCTTGACCAGAGTCTAAGTACATCTGAAAGACTTTACCATCTAATATTATCTGTTTAAAATATAAACTTCTTAAATCCCTGAACAAAGTTGTATATGTCATAGATTTTGTACATGTAAACAGCTTTCATTTGTAAATGATTGTACACATACAATTTATATATACACATTCCACTTAATAATAGACATGATGGTGAGTGTTGTTATCATTTATTATGAAAACCTTCAAACACAGGAAGAGAAAAAGAAGGCTAAGATGAGCTTTTGTATACTCAGCATTTCCACTCCCTGCACACACAGACCAGCTTTGGTGTCTCACCATTAAGCATATTTTTAAATCCTTTCAGGGATAAAAGCAGAATACATGGTGAAATTCTTAATTTAGATACCCCATTAGGAAGATAGTAAACCTACTTTGTAAAACTAGCCATTTTACCACTAGAATCCTTGCTTTAATGTAAGTGTTAATTCTAAAATTTCTTAGCCACCCCCCCCCGCATACAGGCACACATACACAGACACACTGCTGTGTTCTTTTCTGGAACCTACCATATTCTTGTTCCTTCTAAATGAAGCCTTGTGGATTAGCATGTATTTGCTTTCTTATTAAAGCTTTTCTTTTGAGAACCTGTGTTGATCCCCAGGGTGCTCTTGCTGATGCTACAATATAATACTGTTCAGTTTTGAATATATCCATCTTTTTCTAATCGGATAATTGGGGGGTGTCATCTATAACATAAAGATATAATAACTATGATGGGTATGAAGATCGTAGTGTAAAAGAATACCTGAGGACTGGAGAGATGACTCAGCAGTTAAGATCACTGCTCTACCAGAGAACCCAGGCTCAATTCCCAGCACCCACATGGCAGGCCACAACTGTCTGTAACTCCATTTCAGGGCATCTAACACCTTAACACCAATGCAAAATTTTATTATTAAATTATTGAAAATAATAATACCAGGTGCATGTCAGTAGTTGTTGTTAGTTATGAGCTCCAAATAAGGAAAGATTCATGCAATCAAACTTTGTGCATATGCTTAGTGTCATCTTTATTTCCCAGCGTGGACCCTAGATATGCACATGGTTGTTTTGTCTAGTGAGAAATACTGTCAGTACATTCATGTGTGTGCCAAATGATCTTTGAAAGACAGCCACTGTCGCAGAGTACACTTGGCTTCACAGACATCCACTTAAAACCAAATTTAATTAAAAACCAATATATATTAAATACCACCTTTGCTTTGTAAGTGAGCAAAATCTTTACATAGAGAAACAAGTATTAAAATGGCTATTACGCAGGTTTTTGCTCATCCTTTGCAGACCATAAAACTTACACTCACTAATAAAGTCCTTCCACAGTCATCCTTACTTTCCCAGTTTTGAATCAATGTGTATAGATCTAAGACTATGCTAGCATTGAGATCTTGCAGTTTGGTGCCCAGTTCTTACTATAGTTTTTATATAATCATTTTTGTCACTAGTTATATTAGTAAGTGGGGTTAGGGTTGGTAGATTGCTTAACAGGCAAGCACGGGACCCTGAATTCAACCCCCTATTTCAATATTTTTAAAAGTGGGCCTACAGTCCCCTGGATGGAAAGGCAGGGAGAGAGAGGAGTTTCAGACACTCCCTGCTGAGCTGATGTAGCTGAAGTAGCAAAGCCCAGATTCTGCCTTAAAAATGAAGGTGGAGAGCCGCAGGGCAGTGCTCAGCTCCAGCCTCTCTCCACCGTACATGCACACAAATACAGATCCCTAAACTGACACACACTCAGCACTCTCGGTAAATAATGTGCAGTTCTTGCATTTTTCAGTAATGTCTTATTTATGGAAATATGTAAAAATAATTTTAGCAATGCCTGGCAATTTTAAGAAAAATAATCTTAAAATTATCCTGTCCATTGTTTATTTTTTTTCATATATGATATATAATCAAGTGTCTGTTTCAGAAGTCATATGTTGGTTTTAAGTTCATTTTATAGGTTAGCTTCACAGCCTTAGCTTCAGAACTGAGAACTTTATCAGTTGATCCTAATTATACAAAGGCCTTATATATGTGTTAAGGTAGTTGTTTGGGTTGGGGTTTTTTTCCTCCTCCTAAAACTTTGCCTTTGTTCCTAATGTAATGTAATTCTTTTTAAGCTTAGAAATTTGAAGGTTTTGCTCTAGTTCCTCTTTATAGTCTTTACGTTTCATCTTTCAGTTGGGTAATATATATGAAGGTTATTTATGTGTGCATTTTGACCATGTGTTTCTCTTACTGACTTAATTCTCTTGAAGTTCATAGCATTTCACTAGCTTCTGAGATTTTCAAGTGAACCTCACTTACAAGCAATTTTACCTTTGAAAAATAATTATGATGTATTCCTCCTGTTTTTTAAGATGTCTAGTTGGACTGTGGTGGCAGGTACCTTTAATCCCAGCACTTGGGAGGCAGAGGCAGGAGAATCTCTGTGAGTTTGAGACCATCCTGGTCTACAAAGTGAGCCAGAGCTGTTACACAGAGAAACCCTGTCTTGAAAAACCAAAAAAGAGAAAAATCTTCTAGTTTTGCTTCTAAATTTACTAAATAGGCATACTGTTGACTGCTAACTGGGATTGATATATTTTATGTGCCTCCTAATGGAAGTGTCTAATAACAGAAGAGTTTTTATCATAATTATATGATGTTCTTGCGGCTTCTTAAAAATGTCTTGAGTGAAACATCTCTTTAGGTTTGCACTGTGCTTCAGACACGTGGCCGGGTGTCTGTGCAGTGTTTACACTTCCTGAGCGGCTTGGATAGCGGAAGTTTTGGTTGCTACGGGAGGCTTAGAAAAAGTTCCTAAGGGAAAGTGCCCCTGGAATCCCAGCACTTGAGAAGCAAAGGCCAAGGGATCTCTAGTTCCAGAGGAGCCTAGGCACTGGAAGAACGGCAGGAATGCAGAGGGAGGACAGCTCCTGACAGAGCTGCACTGAGAATCTAGAGAGCATGCAGCAGTTAAGGGCGTTGTTGCTCTTGTAGAGGACCTGAGTATTCAATGGGATGAACCAAATTCTAGGTTTTAGACTTGAAACCCACGATTATCTGTTCGCCTTTCTAAATATATAATTCTTAGGGTTCCTAGTAAACTTTACAATAGAGGACGGCACTGTTACATAATGAGTAACTGAAAAGGAAGGACAGGTGCTTTTCTTTCACCAATGTCTAATAATCTTAATATTTATCAGGGCTTGGAACATAATTTCATATTTTTAAAATATGCTTATCCCAGACAAAAAGCTCAGTTGAAAGAAACTTTAGTCAATATTTAATCTTTCTCCCTGGCTCTGCTCAGATTTGTAAATGCCAAATGAAGGCTAAGACTTTAATGGCACTCCTGGCAGTGTGGAGACCACCTGTCCTCTGTCTAGTACTCTGCACGCCTTGACCACCTGCGTTCAGTATATACAGAGTCCACTTGGCTCTGATGGTTTGAACCCATGACCTTCAAGTTCGTGGATTTACATTTCTGCTGCATCCCCTGCATTCTTTGCTTTAAAGAACGGAAGGAACGTACACCTTTAAAGACTTCGTGATGCTGTTTGCATGTTGTACAGCATTGTGTTTGCCTGTAATGTGGAATTGTCTGGCATTTTTTGGATAGGAAATTTCTCTTGTGATATTAATTTGTTTTTGTTTTTTTTTCTCTTTATAGTCTGCCATTTTCAATTTTCAGAGTCTGTTGACTGTAATCTTGCTGCTCATATGTACGTGTGCTTATATCCGGTCCTTGGCACCCAGCCTCCTGGACAGAAATAAAACTGGGTATGTTCCTCGTGATACTGGTCAAGTCGGTTCTCACCAGCATCTAATGTAAATTACGAGAGTCATTAGACAGTTTAATTCTATTTATAACTTAGTTTTGAGTAACTTTTTGCATTTTCTTCATGCTTTAAAGCTCTAAAATATTTGTAGTATCTTACTAAATTTAATGAGTAAATTTCAAAAATGATCTAGTGTGGCTTGAAATTTCACATACTGAATGAAAGAGGGGACTAAAGAGTTATCGACATGCTAAATATCCATCAATTGTTACGGCAATGCCCTGTTAACTTTGTAGACATGGTTTTCCCCTTTCCACCCCCTTCTCTGAGCTCCTATTGTACATGATTTTTCGCTTTTTATTCTGATCAGTTATTTGAAATTGTAATGTAATAAGTAAGACCTAATAAAATAGGAGTTTAATCTTACAAAGTAGTCACTACTGAAGTTAGAATTGAGCATCTAGTGCTGTCATGAAATTTCTCTTCAAAGGGACGTTGCATGTGGACATGTCTGCCCCTCTTCTCTTTGGGAGTAGGGATGTATCCATAACATGCTACATTGATCACGGAGTTCTCAGGGCTACCAACCTTACAGTAGAGGTTGAGTAGTAGTATATTTCTCCTACAGTGAAGGTCCCCAAAGGCTTTCCTGTTTTTATATTTCAAAATATAAACTAACAGGGTCAGTTTTGTGTACGATTAGAAACAATTTTACTTGATTACAAATAAAAAATAGTTTCCTGTAAAAGTGATTTTGATTCTCTTTCCTTTACACATTTTCTCTGAGACTCACAAGACATTTGTCATTGTGTTTACCATGCTTGGGTGGAGTTACCTCACTGTCTGATGTGATGCATTTTTGATGATTTGACTATTTACACTTAATTCCATTTTCTACAAGCTGATTCAAATGGTCTAGACCGGGGTGAACCAAGTCCAGAGTAAAAGCTCCTTATTCCTAGACTGGACCTGGGAGACCTGCTTTTTGTGGCCTAGTGATTTCAAACTGTTCAGGGTCCTGAGTTTCCCATGAAGGTGCTTCAGATATCTGTGACCCATAGCTGCCAAGAGTCACACACATGGTTTTGCAAGGGAGACCTCGGTTTTCGATTTTTGGGTGAAGAAGCCAATTCTGAGTAGTGCCTAGAGTTCCTGCCCCATGTTTCTTCGGTACACATGACTGTGCACAGCCCGGCTGCTGTTCTGATGACTCCTCAAAAAGTCCTGTGAGCATGGCTGCTGCTCTGAAAGGCCTCACAATGAGTCGGGCTGAGTTAGAGCACAGTCTGGCATTGTCAGGAGCTTAGATTATTTTCGGATTGTATTTGCCTGTAAGCTTGCTGTTATCATGTGAGGAGTCGTTAACCATCTTTCCTTGAAAAAAAAGTATATAAATATCCTTGAAATTTAAGCTCTTCAGATAAGGAAGCTAGTCTTCATATAAGAGATAAATACGATTGATTCGTCTTAATTAGTACTCTGTTTATAATCATAATTGTAAACATAGAGAAACATAGTTATAGGTATGTATAATACCTCAAAACAGCAGAGCAACTGTACTGTTTTGGTTTATTTTTTTTTATTCAAATTTTTCTGTTGATGCCTCATTTGCTTTTGCCAGAGCTGTTGCTTTTTATGTTTTAATAATACATAATAATAAGTGACATGTCCTTTTATATGTGTATATTTAACTCGTAATTTTCTTACTCATGGAATTTAAAAGAACATCTTCATCTTAATTGTTATTCCTGGAATATATGTCTTAAATGTCACACTTTAATACACACTCATGCTTAATTTCCACCTAAACTAATAATTTTCACTATATTAAAAACGTAGCCGTACATTTATGTATATCTCCCATTGACTTCCACATGTAAGGACTGCCCCTAGAGTTACAGATTAATGAAAAGAGAGCTATAATTTGTAAGAAATAAATCTTGTAGTATATTACAAAAGCGCATCTAAAATCTTATCTTCATGTATAATTTTCTCAAAATTACTACTTAAATTAACATGTAATTTTTCTGCTTTTGAAAATGACAATGAGCTTAAATTAAAGTTAAATGAATTAATTCATTGAGTCCTGTATAAATTTTAGCCACTCTTACATTAACGTGCCCCAATTCTGACCTCTGACATATAGGCCAGTTAATAGTAGCTTCTCTCCAGTGCTGGTTCATGGTATTTCCGATCCAGTTTTCATATATAGCTGGTAGTTCATGACCAGTGAGCACATCCAAGTCCAGTATGTAGAATTAGTATTCTGTGGTATTGACTGGAATGACCTGGCTTTCGCAGTAATCAGGAATTGTCTTTGTTCTGTTTTATCCTGTGTAGACTATTGGGAATATTTTGGAAGTGTGCCCGAATTGGTAAGTGTCTAATCTGCATTCATTTTTTCAATTATAAATTATGGGACACCTTATTTATGTTATACGCTTGGCAATCAATTGTCAGTTTTCCAAGTATAGGCTTCTCAATCCTCTGTACTTTTGTAAGAACTTACAGAATTCTCCCAGTTGTTTTTACTGCTATTTAAAACTAGATGTAATGGGGAACTTCACAATATTTTATTAACAGGGATATGAAAAAATAATGAAACAGAGCTATGTTCTGTAAGAAATAAGTCTAGTATATTACAAAGACTCATGTAAAAACTATCTTCATGTATCATTTTCTCAAAATTACTGCTTAAATTAATGTAATTTTTCAGCTTCTTGAAAGTGATAAAGAACGTGAAGTTAAATGAATTAATCTATTTAAATCAAGTATCACATCCCACATGCCTCTGGACTTGCAGGAAATCCAGACAGTATCTACAGTATATGTTTATACCATATATATATATATATATATATATATATATATATATATATATATGTTTATACATATATCACGTGTGCTATTTTGTTAATTTATAAATCAGTATTTTAAGACTTTTGCTACACTTTTTAAATATTTGTTTTGTGTAAGGGTGAGTGTGCACATGCGACAATGTACGTGTGAAGTTCAGAGCACAGCTTGTAGTGGTTACTTGGCTCCTTCAAACAGATGGTTCCTGTAGAGGCAAGCTTGAGGGCAGGCACTTTTTCCCACTGAGTCATCTCACCAGCCCTCATGATACTGTTTTGATAACCAAGGATGAGCTTCATTCATGTGTAATAATAGTAAGGTTATTTGCATTTTAAGTATACATCAGGTTGACTTCTTATTTTATCCTCATATTTGACACTTCACGTAAATTCAGAGTGATCAGAAAGTAAATGAAATGCAGTGTAGAAGTACTAATATTTGTTAATAATCGGCTATATCACCTTTAATATATCTAATTAAAAGTACTTTGTGGCGTTTGTGCTTAGACTACTTAGACTGGAAGTAAAATTTGTTGTCTTTGGAAATATTTGCATGACATATATTTGTAATTATATATATGAATATACACATTAATATCATTTCAATATTTTATTAGCCTTGAATTTCCTTGTAACTACATTCTACTGTTAAAGCACAATTAATTTCATAATTTAAAGAGTATGCCTTTTATTTTTAAGCTAGTTTATCAACAGCCCACGTGGTCCACACTTAACCCTTGAGTTAGGATTTAGAATTTACAAGTCCGGTTCCTGGTTCCTAGGTTCTCCTGTTTTGTTTCTGTGTTCAGCTTCTCAGAGATGTAGAAAGTTTAGAAGTCGGTGTGACAGGAAACAAAGTTGCTGAAAGTTTCAAAGTACAAACTAAGCTTAAGATATATTAGACATCTGTGAGTTTGAGGTCAGCCTGGGCTACAAGAGCTAGTTGCAGGACGGACTCCAAAGATACAGAGAAACCCTGTCTCGAAAAACCAAAGGAAAAAAAAAAGAATACTTAGACATTTTTCTAAAGTCCTGGGAGCCAGTATAACATACCTACGCGCAGTTGAGGTGTAAATCGGATTTCAGAGTGTTCAGACATGTTTGTTAATCATTTCACTAACTTTCAGGAAAGTTTTTCCTTCCTTGGACTTTTAGACAGTAGGCAAGTTCCTACTAAAAATCAACAGTCTAATGCTAAATTATCCATCCATATTTCTAAGTCTTCTGGATAGCTGATAAGTACAAAGGACTTCTCAGAATACCTTATTGAAAGCCATCATTCTGACGGAGTGATAGAAGATGAGCATTATCCCCCTGACAGTTCAGTGTGCTTTTACATGAAGTTTTCCTTCCTCTGTCTTCTTCATGGTGCCTTATTCTCTCCTATGGAAATGAGCACGAGAATTCATAGGAAATATGGCTGGCTTTAAATTAGCAAAAGGACATGTATAGCCTAGATAAGTGCTTTTTTATTCAGGGAATATTTTGGATTCTCTTGCATATGTGTTCAACTTACAGCCCAATCCTATCACTTAAAACTTTTTGAGATTTTTTTTGTTTCTTTATTGTACTCTTCAGACATGAATTTTAAAATTAAATATGCCTTGAACAATATTTTTATTGTCAAAACTAGAGTCTAGGACATATAGTGAATATAGGTTTTTGATCTCCCTAAAAGTACAATACATAGATGGCCAATCACAATAAAATTTTCCAATTCAAGATGTCAGTGATGCTAACATTAAAAATGCCTGGCTTAGATTCATAGAGATTTATATAGAGGCTTATCTGCCTCTCAGTCATGAATAATGGGTACAGACCCTAAAATAGAAGAAGAAATCTTGAACACTTCAAAGGAACCAAGAAGAGAAACAGACTGTCACCCTTAGGACCTAATGCTCATCGCTAAGTGTGTTAATCAAACTGCCTAGGAGTCCAGTCACCCTGAAAAAGAAAATATATTATAGTCCAAAGATCGCCAAGAACAAGGTAGTTACCAACCTGAGTAGTATCCTGCAGGGAGAGACAACAGAGATCTGGCACTGAAGAGCTAACTTTCCTTTTCTGTTATATAAAGTTGCGAATTTCCAAAGAAAAGATAAAGCCTTTTAGCTTTGTTTTAAATAGGAGTTAGACCTGTAGACAATCCTATTTAGTAGCCAACCCAAGTATCCTTTTTGTGCATAATTATGACTAGAACTTAAGGCTTCAGACATATAGTATATGCCTGTCTTGATGAGTCCCTCAATTATGGTCTGTTTTTCTGTTTGGTTATAACTGCCTTTCCTTTGTGCATGTGCAGCTATTTATATGACCCTCCCCCCATCTTGAATGGCTCACTTAACAATGTTATGAATATCTGAAAGCATTTGCTTTCTTTTAGCAAACTAGCTTTGAAAATTCTGGTGCTGACACACTTTTTTTCAAGAGCCTGCTGCCCTGTGTTCCTGACACACAGTATATCCACACAGAGAGGATGCAATTTTAACTGGATGGAGGCAGAAGACAGGTCATCTTATCTTGTTAGACATCATATGACAGCAACTGTTTCCCACTCACTTACACAAAGCTATGACCTGACAAGAAGCAACCTTCTTACTCGAGTTCAACTTAAGATGCTTAGCTCTACCACATGGCAGTCTCTTTTAAGAAAATGAAAAACATGAAAATGAAACCCATCTGTAAATTATAGCATTCTAAGTCATGAGATGAAAAAGAAAAGAACTTCCTCAAGAATTAATACCGAGCAGATGGAAAACTCACTTCAGGGATAATTGCTCCCTTTGGGTGTTTACTGCGGCTGTGCTAAGCAGTAGGCAAACCAGCCCTGAAAAGAATAACAGACTTTATAACATCTACCTAAAAGTTTATGGATCAGTGAGGTGTTTTGTGGGGCTTTATTTAGCCCTAACAAATTAACATTGTAAACCAGTGTGTTCTGTTTTTAATTTTTTTTTTTTTAGCTAAATCAATGTTACTCTAAAACCACCTTTTCATTATAGATTCTCCTTTAATAGAAGGCAGTCTATTAAACGTCTGTTGGGGGCGGGGACAAAGGCTATTTAAAAATCAAAAACTTTTGAGAACACCAAATCTGTGGTTTTTTATTTTACTTTACTGTGGTTTAATTTGAGATTTTTGTTGGTTCAGTTCAGTTTAGATTTAAGAACAGGGCCTCAATATTTGTGGACCATATTGATTGGGTGATCTTCCTGGAGGATGGGAAGGCAAAAGCCCTGAGTAAATGTATGGTTTTTAATAGCTGTAATATTTTAATATATCATTGTTGACACAATGAATATTGAAGAAGCTCTGAACATAAACAGTGACCTTGAGAATTTTACTTAATGGGGGCGTCAAGGTTGACATTTATGAGAGCCAGGTAGAGAGTATATAAGGTGAACTAAGGAGCTTAATTATAGGGAAGTGGAATTTCGACATTGTGGAAGAACCTAAGTAAGGCTAGTCAAAGTCTCTTAGGCTCGCAAAGAACTGAGACATACCTCAGCTGTTTCCACGGGACTGCTGCTTTATTTCTTATGCCTGCTATCCTCTGAATTAGTACAGTTTACAGGTCCTAAAAACACAGCAACAATGAAAACGAATTGAATTCCCTTGCACAGTCTGTATGCTAGCGACATACTTTCACAAGCCGACATCAGATCTTAAATCAGGCTAAAGAAAGTGTCTAAATATGGACATTCTTAAATGAATGTGGAATTGACTCATTAAAGAAGTTATTGTGTTTAATACCTACTTTTAACTTAATAAATTATTGAAATACTAAGATTTCAGAAATTTTGTGAGTGGAGATGATCCCCAAAATGTTTCAGACTTCAGAGAATTTCCAATTTTTTAGGGATGCTCAACTAAAGAAATCTAGTCAAGTATTTCAAAATCTCCCAAATGGAAATAGTTCTCATCCCAAAGATTAGATAAAGAATGTTTGACTGTAAAAGACTCAGTACCATGTGTATCAGAAGTAGTCATCATCTATGGAGGAGCTTATGCCTATTTTTTTAATGGGATAATATTGGCTATCTTGCTGGTCTCTAAACACTGCAAGGGTCATGAACTGGTACCATAATATAAAGAAGATATATTGCTGAATGCTCTGCATTAGATTCCTTAGGGAGAAATTCCTTGTTTTATTTTTTGGAAGAGACCTGACTATCCTTTTGCTCTGAGTTGCTGGAGAGCATTTCTTTGGCTCTCTCCTAAATTTTGCAATGGCACGGCATTGGTACTTTCAGGTACAGGTCTCGGAAATAACTTGGGGTTAGCTGGTAACCATGTCCAGCCTTTTTATATTGAGAAGTGACATTGTCATCTACATAGGTCACTCTTGCAAACTACACAGAGTTACGAAAAATAATAACAATAAAATAAAATCTTATGATGGGCCAGTAGGATGGTTCTGCACTTGCCTGATAATCTGAGTTCAATATCCAGAATTTATAGACAGTTGGAAAGAAAGAGCCCGCTCCAAAGTGGTCCACTTTGTCCTCTAACCTCCACCTGTGCCCTGTTGCTTGAAAACTTACATGAACAGCACATGATAAGAACGGTTTTGTTTCAGAGTCTTTAAGTTCTTTGCCTTGCGTTGGGCTACAGTTTTAGCACACGTTGTTAATCAGTTTGTAGTGAGCTTGTTTTATGTTCCCATCTCTCAGTAGTAACCTTATCATATGTTTATCAGTCATTCATCCAGCCAAGATAAGTGTCTTCCATTTTTCAACAGGTGAACGCAAGAGTCCTTACGTTGCTGTCTGCTGTATAGTGATGGCCTTCAGCATCCTCTTCATACAGTAGCTTCAGAAGCAACAGCGTGTGATTGCCATCAGACTCTAAACAAAGACTGGCCTCCAGAAAATAATGGGAAGAATAGTTAACCCTTTTATCTCTGAACATGGGATGAGATAAATTTCGAGATGCTGTTCTCTACTTTTATGCTATTGGACCAATGAGCTATATAACTAATTAAGATGTAACAGTTCAATACACAGGATGTGATTGTAGCAATCAACCTCAGTCTGTCGCTCCAGTATTACAGTCAGCAAATGTCATTCTGTTGTTCTCAGACTGCTTTTCGTAAGGTTCTTGAGGCCACAATGTAGAACAAACATTTGGTGGATTTCACAGGCTCCTTTCTCTAGGGTTTGAAAATGTTGTCCTCACTGAATGACACCTTCTAGTGACTGGCCTATTTTTATTGAGAAAAAAATTGTTATATTTTTGTTGTTGTTACTATTCTTATGAATTGCATTCATATTTAAACCATTTTGATTGCTAACCAGAATACCTCTATTCTTGGCAAATTATTACAGGTGTAAAATATTTTAAACAAAACCCTGCATTTCTTTAATATAATATGGTCAAGTGCGGTCAAAGGTACAGCTGCTGTTCTCTGAAAAAGAGCATTCTTAGAATGAAAAAAAGCAAGTAGAACAATAATAGACTAATAATATCACGTGTTTTTCATTCTCATTAGTGTCAGGTCTTCCAAATACAGCATTCGTTGTAGTTATCCCAAATGTGGTTTTTGTTGTGTTTTTAATGCATCACTTTAAATACAGTTTCTTTTCTGTCAACTTAAACTGGAATCTCTTTTCTAACTTCGTAGGTGATAAACACATCTCATACCTGCTTCTAAGTATCTCTAAGCTTTGACACTGAAGCAAGAATTTGAGCAGTTTGTAATGCTTATATATGCAATTTTGGGGAAGGAAGCCTTAGTATCAAAAGGCACTTGGAAGTGAATCCATTGCTATTTCAAAGCTACAAGGAATTTGATCTACCTGAAAACACATACTACACATAACATTTATTGTTTAATTACTGGTTTAAGTAAAACAGAAACTTTTTCTCAGAAATGAAATTCTGTAGAAACAGAGTACTGAACTTGAAGTCTTTTAAGCAGCGTATCACTCTAGCCCAGACAGGCACAAAGCTTGTTGGACCACCAGGTTGTATAGACTGCTCGAAGCTGCGTGGATTGCAGTTTAGGATAACATCAAAGAAGCCCACTTTGTACTTTCTTGGGATTATTTGTTTTCAAAAAGATCTTTGGAATGCCTATAGCTAGTTAAGACCTGTCTATTTTACTTTGGACAGGAAATCAGATTATGGTAATTATTCTGCTCTGAACTGCATCTTGGGCTTTATTTTAGGTCAAAGATTTCTAGGACGTCCCAAAAATAGGACTCCCTCATTAGCTTGTTTGTGCACAGTAAGTCATCTTTCAAGGTCTCTGGTTTCTGGGTGGCCATCTGTTGTCCATCTCTGCTACCAACTGAATTTTCCAGAAGTGTTGTCAACATTTTTCCTAAGTTAGCACACATCTCATAAAAAGGAAAGAATAAAGGATCTAGCTTTAAATGTTCTGTTTGACATTTCAGACAGTGTAGGTGGAAATGAGAGGAAGACATAGTTAATTTGGACTATGTGTGGTAACATAAAATGATTAACTGTGTAGCAGCGTATTTCGACCCCGCCATCCTTCTCTTTTTAAGTACGGGCTCTCTGGAGTGTAGGATTGATGTGAAGGTACAGGATTTGATTTAAAAAAAAAAAAAAAAAAGCGATTGCTGTTTTTGATGTGTAAACCCTGACTCGTATTTTCCGAGCCACAGGGTGGTGTAGGGTTTGAAGCTCACAGAACACTCTGCTCTGTGTTCTAGTGGAATGTGGAGCGGCAGGAAGCACTGAAGGCATCTGGCCTCTCTATACAGTGACTGTAATACACAGCTTACGGAGGAGGGACTCGCGTCTTTAATCCATGTCTTAACATTTGTGTTGTATTGATGTTTGGTTCCAGATGAGTATCATCTGTGCCATTGACAGGGTAGCGGCAAGTCTTATTTCCATGTAGTCCTTCATAATAGTCAGAAGCCACTTATTTGACAAATCTGTCATATATTTTTGAAAAGTTTAAACTCAGTTCAGTGTCTTGCTAATATCTCTTCTATCTATGCCATAAACTACCTTATAATGTTTCCATTCAAGATATTTTCTACTGGGGTTAGTAAGAATATGTAATTTATAATAAATTCCTTCATCTTCATAATAAAATTATTCTCATACCATCGGATAACACATATTTTCATGGATTAAGTTTTCAAAGTTTACAAAGTCCAGCAAATCTTTGCTGCTATTTGTGAAAAAATATTAAGCACTTGTAAATAATTTATATTTCAGGAAACATTACACAGTTCTTAAGGTGTGTAACCATTGAAGATAGAAATATGAGTAGTTCCTCTGTATCCATATAAATGAAAGATTCATGTATATGAAGTATAATGTGCAGCACTTGTTTATGAGAGAATCCTAAGATTCTAGGAGCAAATGTAGAGCGATGATTCATTGAAGGTAGAACTTCTAGAAGAGCATGAAATAAGCTGAGCTTGGCAGTGTTTTACAAAATCACAGTTGTAAGGTATCATATGTCCCTTAGATTGTTGTGGCACTAACGGAGTCTGGTATAAACCATGGAGGTAGACATGTGTTGTATCCTGGAGAGTCGTGTATTTTACCTACCTCCGAACTGAAGTCGAGTGTTCTCCCTCCTGCCTCACAAATCCTTCAGGAGGATAATAAAATGTCCCTCAGTTTATGAACAGAAAGGTTGACAGTGGAATACAATAGTTGATTCTCCTGAGATTTCTCTAAACATTGTAGAGGCAACTAGCCAGTTGTTTTCAGAAACTTATAAAATCCCGTATTTCATCTGCTGAAAGCAGTCCTCACTGTTAAAGCAAACACCCACACCAAAAGTGCACTGTTTACATTTCCTGCATGCACAGAAAATATTTCCAGCTTTCAAGAACTTAAGGTTCACAGAAGCCTTTGGGAAGTTACTGCATTCTTGCAATCTGAAAAGTTTTAGGGGCCACTCTTCCTCCTTTTTTCTAAACTAGTAATAAATGTTGTCAAAGTGGTGCTGGCAATCACCCTTGTGACCTTCAGGAAGTCATGACTGGGTTCTCAGAAATAACATCATATTGTTTCTCCTTTGCCCTAAACTAAACCCGAAATAGTCTGAAATGCCATTCCAGTACCTTTTGGGGAAAAGAGAACAAAAATTCGTGTTTAAAAGTGGAGGTGATCATCCTACTCTGGTTAGTTCATATGTCTGCCATGTAATAAAAACTGAATTGTCAAAACCTTCTAGTTTTGTCTTATCACATTAAGAAAAAAAGCAGTGTAGAGTGGCCATTGTGACTGGAGTGGCTTGTCTAATGTGTGGACTTGCCAAGACAGGTTTGGAGATAATGTTTTACTAGTTTGTTTCTTAAGACTACCCACAAGGTCTCCACTGCAGCTCTGCAAACCATAAGTATCTGAATAAATGACTTCTGTGTTCCTGTGACCATGATACCACACAGGAACAACAGGGAAGTTTGAGGGGTATTTGTTTCCCTTTTAGACATAGTGGAGTTTTTTTTAAGAATGTGTGGCAGGGGCTCAAAAACTCAGTGGACCAGTGAGCCAGAGTGAGTCCAGGAGCTACAGACTAAGCCAAGCTCTATCTAACCTTCTAATGTCCCTCTAGAGGCCTACATCTTAGCTAAGCAGGTCCCAATTCCAGAAGTTTCTGTATTCTCATCAGTGGGAAAATAGACATTCCCGAAAGCCAAAACTAATTGACTTGTTTTCAGTCTTGTCTTGAATTGCCACAGAGGTAGATGAATTTCGATTCCCTATGAAAATAGCAGTTGTCGATTCCTAACAATTTCAAATATATTCTCAACTGAGGGCCTGCAGATAACACATTGTGGCCCAGGTAGCTATCACTTTGAGAGTCCAAAGCCTAGAAACCCAACTCTTCTAATTAGCACTTTATTGAAAAATAAAGGAATGTTTGTTCTTTGCTTTAGAAAGCATGGTCTTTCTAAATATGGGAATCAACATATGCAAACCTTTTGACACCTGTTCTTCCTAACCAGGGATTAGCAATTTTGGCTTCAATTAGGCTTTAAATTCAGAATATACAGTGAGTATGGCAGCGGTACTGTGGTCACTTGGGATGTTGTATACCTGCCTGACTGTGTGCCATTGTGACTTCCAGTTGATCTAAAAACAGTTACTAAATTTTGCTTTTCTCTCAACTCAAAATGCCATTGTAATAGACTATTAAACTAAACATATATGGGGAAAAAATTCAGAGGATGTACATGGATGTCCTTCACCAAAACAAAATTAGAGGTAGAGCTAATAATAAGTAAAGACGTAAGTATTGGAAGTTAGGGTGAGTTTTTGCACATACTATACTTTCTATCGTTCATAAGAACACATGGGGGCTGTGTGAGAGCCGGATACTACTGTTACTGTTTTATTTGACAAGGGAAGTGGCCTAAAACAGATGTGCAGAGATTGTTAAGTGCTCAAACCTGGACTTTGTCAGCCTCTTCCAAAATACTTGATAAACTACTCATCCTAGGCTAAATACTGGGAAAGTAGTGTGCAAAGATTAAGCTGTTTAAAAGAAATACATGCTTAAGGCATAAAGGATTTCGACAAGGCCAGCACTATAAAGAGATCTCTGTGTAGTATCCAAATACTAAAACTGATCTGCAGACCCGCAATGACATAAGTTGGGACCTTGGGAATCAGAAAGTTAGGAAAATCCTGAGCACATATCAGCACTCTGAAGGGATAGTCAAAAAATATTTTTCTCCTTTTAATTAATTACTTGGTCGAAATCATTTTTCTATTTTTAACTAAATGTTGCAGGTAAGACCTAGGCCTTGGAAGATAAAATAATGATGTCTTATAAAATAGGTTTATTAAGAAGTTTTATAATGTGTGAAATTAAAGTTGTACACACATAGAATAATAAAGCTGGGTGAATTTTCTGAAAACTTGGTTTTATGTGGAAGCATTCAGGTCTTTTAAAGGGCCGGTTTTCTTGCCTCTACATAAATCAACACCTGAAGTGTGATATTCTAAACAAATGTTCTCGAAGTGTTTTTCTTCTCCATATTTCAATTGGATATCTTCTGAGTAGTCCAATTTAATGTCAGCAGGTAACAGAAGGGTGACGGAATACTCCTGACATGATCCCTCAATCCCTAAGTTCTCGTGACCTGTCATGGAGAACAGAAATAACAAGAGTTCAGGATCATCTTCAGCAGCTCCAGGGAGTGAAAATTGAGGCCTTGTTACCAACCTACAAGCTAGGTTCCCCTGTATCCCATTCACAGGGGAACTCTTGTGCTTGATAACTTGAAAATGCCAGATACTACTAAAGTCAAAATAGTCAATGTAGAAAAGATCAATACTGCTCAAGGAACCTGGGTTTTAGTTGAGGCCAAGAAGGCATTTAGTGTGGGGGTAAAAAGCATACACAACCTCTAATGAAGGCCAGAGAGACCTGGAAGAATTTGCATGGGATGTTCACAAAAGTTCAGTCCAAGAATTTGATAGCAGGCCAAAGACCTCTAGCAGTTAGATCGTGATCTAAGGAATAGTGTATTCAAAGGAGCTAGGAAAGACCTTAAGAACTGAAGTAATGGAGAAGCGGAAAACTAGTAAAAGAATTCAATGCAGTGATGCAAGGAATGATGTGTCAGAAATTCAAAAAAAAAAAAAAGGAATCAAGGACTTCAAGCCATAGAAAAGGCCAACTTGCTCATACAAAGGATTTGACCTTTAATTAATTGTAGGAGCTTGCACGGCCTCTGTCTAATATTGGAGCTATAAGTATTTTAAGGATGAACTAAGCCTGTTTCCGTTCTTGTTCTGGCCTCATTACCATGGATGTTCTTGGGAAAGAGGCCAGCACCCTTATTCTTAGAGCCTACCCTGTCTGTCCCATGAGGTGGCTAAAAAGTGGACCAAAGGGCAAGTCAAATCATTGCAGGCTCATGGGTTTCCTCACGCACATTAAATTAATTGGGAGATCTCTGATTGTATGTATGTGCTGCTCCATCATGCTGAGCACATGTCACACTTGGTTGTGGTCTCTGCTACCCTGCGCTTAGGAGTTGACATATTACAAAATCCTGAGAGTACCACTTTTATTTCACATCTTCTAATATTAAACCCTTGTCTCCCTTGTGCTAGCACCAGTCTGAAACTAGATCTCCTTTGGCGCTACATCCCCCACACAGGTGTGTGAATTCAACCTCCTAGTGATTAGGCAATCCGACATGCTGAATTCATATCTATTGTGATAGAAGTCTCCACCTGGAACTTAAAAAAAAACAAAACAAAACAAAAAATTCTGCCCTCCAAAGGCACACAGGGTTCCAGTGGAGGGGCTAGCATGCTGCTGTCATTATTTAAACCAAGAAAAACACTGCAGACAAAGATGAAAGGGCTAATAAAAATGTGTTCTTGGTCCTGATTCTAAAACTTTAACAGCTGGCTTTTCCCACGCTGAATAATGTTACATAAATAATGCAGGCAGGAAACAGAGGGGCTATGAAGAAGTCTACAGAGTGATAGATGGTCTTGGCCATGCTGCTCATCACACCCAGTGGAGTCACGCGGGAGCAAGTGGTCGCTGGAAGATACTGGTGAGCTGGTGCTAGCCATCAGCAGCTGCCGATTTTCAGTTACCTGGGACATGGGGGCCTCTTCTGTTCCATCCAGATTGGTCATCTTTTAGTCCTAGAAATCTAGAAAAAGGTGGCGCTCCAAAAAGAAATGTTAACCTTTAAAATCAAGTTTAATCTTGTATCATTTAAAAAGAGCAAATGGCCTGTCTACATTCTCTTTCATATTCTTACCCACATAACCCAGCCAAAGCTGATGTCCCATATCCTGCTCCTACATTCTCCTTTCAATAAAAACACATGCATCGCCGGGCGGTGGTGGCGCACGCCTTTAATCCCAGCACTCGGGAGGCAGAGGCAGGCGGATCTTTGTGAGTTCGAGACCAGCCTGGTCTACAAGAGCTAGTTCCAGGACAGGCTCCAAAGCCACAGAGAAACCCTGTCTCGAAAAACCAAAAAACAAAAAACCACATGCATCACAGTTAAAAACAATTGCGAAAGGTGCCAGGAGAGTGAGGAATGGTTGTTTGCCCTAAAAAGGTAAATGCAACTGTTTTCCATGCACATGCAGGCAAAGGGGGCACCAAGGAACCACAATTCATGTAGGAGGAAGAATTTGGAAGCAAGTCTCATCACAGATTTGGGTAAGGAGATCCCAAAAGCCTTCCCAGCCTTGAACTCTCAGAGCCCTGGAGTTTGTTGTCTTCACCCGTCTCTACTTTTATTTCCTAGCAGTTTCTTCATTACAGGCAAAGAGCTCTTGGAGAAAGAACAGTTTTTGTTTATTTCTCAGAGATAATTCTTGGAAATCCCATTGTACCCGGAATTTCTGTTTTTGTTAAACGTACCCAGTAACTCATCTTCCCAACTTCTCATGAGTCCTCACTTTGATCTTTTAGAAGTCATGGGGGTCACATGATCGCAGCAGTAGTTACTTCAGTAGGAAGCATGGACAGGCACAGGCTTCTCGTTTAGGAATTATCAGTAAGAATGAACTCATCTGCTTGCTACACCATACATGGATATCCACAGCAGCTAGAAGAAAAGTAGGGACAGCTGAAAAGTACTGTTAGGTCTTTAATGGCTAATATTTTCCATATTTATGATTTTCAGTGCCTTCTGTGTATTTTTATTTGCTGTGATCCAAGGCTACATACACACTCACATTGTGCCCCTGTGATCACCCAGGAATAACATGAATCACTGAGTAGGAGATGGTTCCTGCTTTCCTCAGAATCTCAACCATCTGCTCAGAAATGGCTCAAGAGGCCCCATTTAGAATCACATGGCAAAACTTTTGGAACATAATCTTTTCTCATTAAAAAATTAAAGTTCATGAATTACAGTAAATGGACAAAATCTATATGAAAAGAAAGGGATTTCTAGTAACAGTATAATGCACTGTTATGCAAAGACATCCGTAAAGATTGTTTAATTTTTTTATTTTTACCAAATAAAATAAATGGCACATACTGCCTTTAACTTTAGCCTCCTTCCATTTAGCAGTATCATAAACTTTTATACACAACTTAAAGAAATTTGCTATTTAAGTTACATACCGTATAAAAATAATGACAGTACTCCACTGCAGGTTGCAATTTATTTAAGCAGTAATATTTAAGTTGGTTATTAAGCACAAATTGTTTCCACTTTGGAAATGACATACTTAAAAGATAGCATAATTCAAGTCACATCAGTGTTTCCAGGGTTAATTTATTTCATACATGCACTTAAGTTTAATAATAAAAAATAGTACCTTATTCCCGCTTAGATCTGTCTGGGTACAGTCCAGGATGAGCCCCATATGTCAGCAAGAATGTTGACCGATTGCCTCTCATGGCTCAGGGTTAGTTGGAAAACTACACTTCCCCCTGACTGTAACTTGTAACCACACATTTTAAGAACATGCTTAACATTTATATTTCATAAAAGGGGGCAGCGCATTTTAAATAATGTCCTTGCCTCCTCTTGAGTCTCTGTGTGATGTACTACATGGTTAGGAGAGAGACTCAACAGCTACAGTACCGTATTTGAACCACTTCTCAACACTGCAGGACACTGGACAAAGAAGCTAACTCGGCTTATGAAGCTTTTAGGAGTAAATGGCTGAATCCCAGGCTGAAGAAAAGATACTAGAAATTTGGAGCCGATGGAGATAGAATAGTGGACATCAGAGTTTCATCAGTAAGCAGAGGTTGATTGTGATGGAATATTCGGTCTGAGCAACAGCCTGAATCTCAGTTGATGTTCATGTCTTAACAGACTTTACACATTTAGGGTACAGCGGTGCTGAATCTCCATTTAAATAATAGTGGGGGGTTCTATTTCCTGAAAATTTTGATGAAAGTCACTTCTTTAATCTATAGGGTGCAGTACTGATATGGCCATTAAAATGAAATAAAGTTTTGGCATAAAAGAATATTGATTCATAATCTTGATTGATTGGTTATGGAATATGATCCTCAGAGTAAAACTTGATGTGATGACAATATGTAGCCTGTCACACATAGTCAGAATAACTGCAAAAACATATGCCAGCATGTCATGATTTTATCCAAGAGGGGGGAAATATCAGTGAATTTATTTAACTTTTGTGAAACAGGCTTTTGCAGGAAAAACATGGCAAGATTAATGGCAAGTACGTACATTTGAACGTCATGTTCTAATTTTTATGTGCTTGCTACTTTCTGACCATCAGATTCTTACTTTTCTCGTGGTTTTTGTTCTTTTTATTATTACTATTTGTTTTTTATTTGTGTGATTCTGTGTCAGTGTGAATGAATGTCGCATGTGTGGATGTCCACTAGGGCATTGGGTCCCCTGAAGCTAGAGTAACAGCGGTTGTGAGTTGCCTGAAGACGTGGGTGCTGGGAACTGAATCCATATCCTTGGAAGAGCAGAGGGCACTGTTAACCCACAGCACACACTTTAACCACTGCGAATCTCTCCCTCATTGCTTTCCTTTGGTTCATTCTCAGGAAGTTGTGAAAGGTCTTGTTATCATCTCTCTAAATCTTTGCCCTGTCGCCCTGGTTTTGGCTTCCATTCTCCCACACTTCCACAACTCAATGTTTCATCATAATTGAAAGTCTTTTAAGGGTGGCCAACTCATTTGCTTTTGGAAATACAGAATGAACCCTATTTCGTAAACCTCTATCTGTCATAAATTCTTAATTCTTCGGAGTAACACAAATGAGCTGAATTTACCCTTTAATGCCTTACCTTCAAGCACTTTCAACCATCATGAAAAGAAAACCATTTACATTTAGAACTGACAAGAAACAGACTCAGTAGTCTCTAAAATATATGTGTAAGACTAGTCTGCCAAGAACTTTGTATAAAGGCAAAAGATAATAAGCTTAAAATGTATATACTAGCCAAGGAAGGTTTTATACATTAGCAGAATATGATCCAGTTTCTAGAACTAAATGCTTTGACCTAAATAGAAAATTAATGCTAGATAAATGATACTAATTTTTGAATGATGAAGCTCAATTCTATTTCTCTTGAATGAAATGAAAGTCATCTATCTGGGATTACATGGCAAAAGCTTGCAACTTTATGAATTTCTCTGATTTTTCTGGTTTATGGAAATAATGGCAAACATGTTTCTATGCTTTTTACATACCTTATAAAATACGGGCAAATCTGCTATTTATTATGCCATTCAATTATGTACACTCTGAGACTTTTGAAAACTGGAACATTGCCAGGAACCAAACAAAAAGATGAACTAGTACAAAAAAGAAAGAAAAAGAGAGGGAGGATGGGAAAGAGAGAGAGAAAGAAGAAAGGAAAGAAGGAGGAAGGGAGGAAAGAAGGAAGGAAGGAAGGAAGGGAGAATAAAAAGGTCTGCATGGATGATTTTTTTTTAGTAATTAAATTTGGTTTTGAGCAACATTTCTTTCTATAATCATATTAGTTGCTGAAGCTATTGCTAGATGTCATGTTGAAAAACTGTGCTATGTAGAATGTGTGCTAATGATTTCTTCAGCTTTTCGTAATTGGGAGTTCTTAGCACTTCAAAAGAATGTTTAAGTAGTTAGATAGTAGTTAATAGTTAGAAAGCAAACAAATATAAATTTGGCATAATTTATTCATTCCTAAATCAATAAACACAATTTCTAGCTTAAAATACTTTTTATATTTCTTCTTCTTGAGTCACGTTCATCTCAACTACTTTGTTGCTCAGATGTTCTATGTAATACTATGAAGAATTGACATTTCTCAAAGACATAAAATGAAAATCCTGCCTGCAGCATAGAGAAATTGCCCTTGACACCTTGTCATGAAACTGTGGACCCATGGTCTGTTGCTCCTGCTTTCTCTACTTTCACCCAAGTTCATCCTTACCTTTTCTCAGCTCAGTAATTCCAATGAAACACAAAAGCTGATTGGGATGACTCTGATTTGAAAATAATATACACTGACTCCAGCCCAATTAAGCAGAAAATCAATTCATTTGTGACAATGTCAGAAAATCCTATAAAAACTGAATAGTAGGAATCTCATTCAGGTGACATACACTAGGGTGACTCTGGACTCTGTCACCAGCACTCTATCACTTGTCCCTAAAGATGAAATCTCTATGGATGGAATAATTCTCCTCCCTCTCTGTCCTTCTGCAGCAAGCACTGCAGAATAAAAGTCCCAGAATCAAGAGTGTCTGAAAGCTGCAACCATAATCGTGTTACATGCCACCATAACTCCAAAGCTGGTAAAGTAGAATAACTTACTCATCTCTTTGTTTTACTAGCTGGAGACTAGTTATTCTAGTCTGCCGATGTTTGTGCTTACTTCCAAACTCAGGGTGGGTTCAATCTAACTCTGTCTCATTTTATTGAATCAATGGATTACCTACCATTTTCCCCTTATAGTGACTATAGTTCAAGATGACAAGTCAACCTGTGTTGAATGCATTTACAACCTCTGCATCATATCTTTTAACATTCCTTTGCCCAAAAAGGTCATAGGACAACACAGGATAGTACGTAAAAGATGTCATTCCTGATGACTGGAGCTGGAAAGACATATAGCTAAAGTCCTAGACACAGGATGGGGTAAAAATGTAGGCATATTGCTTTAATTTATTCCAATGCCAATAGTGAAGCTCAGATCTTCTTGTTTGTTTGTTTGTTTGTTGTTTGAGACAATTTTCTCTGTAGCTTTGGAGCCTGTCCTGGAACTAGCTCTTGTAGACCAGGCTGGACTCGAACTCACAGAGATCTGCCTGCCTCTGCCTCC
>JAQHUG010000056.1:1703782-1718213 GCA_028555095.1 Dicrostonyx torquatus | reverse complement strand
GCAATCAAAGGGGCTGGCTTCTCTGCTGGAGCCCAGCAGGTTTATGCTGGACCTACCCTCGTCCAAGGTCCCAGCCCTGCTGCAGGCCAATTACCGCGGGGAACTGGGGCCCCGTCAAAGGGGAGCTTTGCCCAGGGACACTCTTGGGGTGTGGGACACAGAGAAGCCGCGGGAGGTGGAGAGGGGGCATCTCAGTCGAGCAGAGTGCCTGGGGTGTAGTGGTTGGTCTTTCCAGTCCAGTTGGGCAGGTGGATCTGAAGCTTTGGCACTCACCAAGGACCCCGCCAAGAAAAACAAGTCCTAAATTCTTGAAAATACTTTAAATGCCATATTCTGTAGTCTTTGAAAGAATTGAAGAATACCTATCCATCTGAAATACATCTCTGTCCATTTAAAAAATCTAAGTAACATGGCTACAAGCTTGCCTATTTTAGAGGATTATCTATTAACCTATATTTCTTAATTATACATTACATTTTTAAATGAGTTCCATACACAATACCTTAATCAAAAGCAGAAATATACATATAACAAACTTTACCTAAAATTTATATCAATAAACCAAGATCGATGCCAATGAAAATCTCTGTATCACATCCCTCTTTAAATGTACACAAACATTTCTATGCAATATTTGGGAATTTGGGCATAGCTCTCTCCAAACTACTTCCTGCTTTTTGTTGGTTGAAGTAATTTTTTTGTGGGGTGTTCATGGTGACCTTTTAGGGTGCCTTGTTCCATCAAACTACATTAGTCTGGATGTATTCCACAGGTTCTCATCCTCTGTAGAAACAAAAGAAGAACCTCTTTTCCAAAGCAACATATCCTTAGTCTCAAAATTTGAAGTCAAGAAACTTTTAAAACATATGTGTTGGTTAACTTAGTAGCCCATACAAAGAAATGACTCTGTGTACTTAGCTCCTTCACAGTCAAAAAATTCAAAGAAAACATAAGAATATACATAATCCAGACTCTCTTTGTATATTCCATCTTTATGTGGCTTCCTTTTTCCTCGTTTTAATCTTTGACTGTCTGTATTTTGTCTTTTTAAAGACTTTACCTTTATAAAAACAGTTACTTCTTTTTATAACTGTCTATATTCTTTTTCTTCTCTGTCCCAAGCCTAAGTACATTTTAAAAACACGCTGTGACCCATTTAGAGGTCTTTCTCATTTAAATCTGTCTTTATTGTGTACATGTAATTCTTTTCTGTCCAGTAGCACTTCTTAAAATGCTAAGTTCTTCTTAGCAACCTAAGCTGTGGCATTGTTAGGGGAAATATGGTACTGCCACCTTGCCCCACCCAGTCCAGCATGGCGGAGCTGTTTGCTATCTCTGAGAACCATGTACATTGCTCCAGTTTTAGGCACATAGCTGGTCTATGTTGCCATTAAGCAAATTATAGCACTTTGCTCATAAAACCTATTTAAATGCTCCACTGATGGACCTCATCAGAGTTCGTGTTTGCAGCACAGCCCAGAAGCTGGCATTTTAAAACTGGAGCTTTTTTCCTGCTACCAGGGAATCAGGAAACCCTCTGTTAAAGGAGCCATGCCACTGCTTGCTTCTAGCAAACAGAGTCCACCCAGGAAAATGCCACTCCCAAACCATGCTTAACTTTGTTCTTTTGTGTCTAGGACTCTTGTTTAAGCTTTTTAGGCTTTATATGGATTTGTTGTAAGGAGACTGCTTGCTGGTTCCCAGCTGCTCAACCCCAAAATAATCACACAGCAGCTGTATTAATTAAGTCACTACTTGACCATTAGCTCTAGCTTCTTATTGGCTAGCTCTTACATCTTAATTTAACCCATCTCCATTAATCGGTGCATCACCACAAAGTCATGGCCTACCAGCAACGTTCCAGTGCATCTGTCTCCTGTGGTGGCTCCATGGCTTTTCCCTGACTTTGCCTCCTTTCTAACAGCATTCAGTTTAGTTTTCCCCACCTAGCTCTGCTCTGCCCTTCTCTGCTATAGGCTCAAGACAGTTTCTTTATTAACCAATGGTATTCACAGCATACAGAGGGGAATCCCACATCACTGTTGAGACTTTATGAATGAGGCTTTGGATATTACTAAGATACACAGTCTCACGCCAAAGACCCCATTCCTCTGACTCTTAGAATATTTCCTTTCCCTTTCCTACAATGGTTCCTGAGTCTTAAGTGAGATTTCTTTTTTGTATAGATGCACTCATTGCAATGTATTGAATGCCACAACTCTGCAGTTTCATTGGTTTTCATTTTCTGTAATGATATTTATCTGCTGCAAAAAGAAGCTTCTTTGATGAGAAGGTGAGGACTACACTTTTTTGTGAGAATAAAGACAAATATTTAGAAAGTAGTTAGGAATTACACTGGTTTAGTAAAGTGGTATTTGTAAGTTCTTCTCCAAGATCCATGACATCCCTAACCCTGGGTAGTTCTCTAGCATTCAGTTGTTGAGTGTGACTTAAGTTCATTTAGGAAACTGATGGTTACCCCCAGGTATGTATGCCACTGCTGCATCCTTAGGGTTACCATCCATTGTTGTGGTCCAGAGGAATGTTAGCTGGGTAGGACTGTTGGTTGCCTCCCTCCTTTCAAAGTTAGCATGGCACTTTCTGGTGCCATGAAGATTAATCCTCAGGGAGATGGTATTCTGGTAGTTCTATCTCAGGGGCATCTGGCCCTGCATCAGAAATACATGGTGTTATTAGCATTAGGGATCATCTGGAAGGGACCAAGGACAAGAGTAATAGCCTACAGTGTTTAAGGAGTTTCTTCAACAACCCTAAACAGAGTTATTTATTATTTTTATTAGTAAATGCGTTGAATTCTAGATTCTATATACCAAAAATTGAGTTCTGCTCAGAAGCCAACATAGAAGTATTTTCAATCTTGTTCTGCTTATCATGATATATTTATTTTAAATCTTTCATCACCACCTATACAATTACTTAAATAAATCATTCCCTGTATTCTCTTGGATGCCAGTGGCTCGGTTCTTAAATAGTGTTAATGGTGCAGAATAGTTCCTAGTAGTATCTTGCTAAAGAAACTATGTGTCTGTATTGTCCCAGCCATTGCCAGTCCTGCTTTCTCTGTGATGTGGCTGGGTGCCCAGGGGTTGAATTGACGAGGTACAGAGAGGGGCAGAGAATCAAACAGTAGCACTTGGCAGGAGCCTCTCCTTCTGCAGCTGTTGAATGCTAAATTAATTATTTCTGGTGTGTTTCTTCAGCTGTGCTAGACAGGGCTGGCCTAACACAGCAAGAGCCTTTCTAGTCCTTAACACTGCACTTGAATATCAGAGCTACAACAAAGGGGACAAAGTGAAGTGACTTTTTTTCCAGGACAGATGATGCTGCTGAAATGCACTTAGTGTATTTCCTGCTGTTCATGTGCATGAAGGTAGAGATCCTCATTGTAAACCTAACGTGGCAGCTTTTGAAGCTTAAGAGTTTTTGCACAGGTGTATGAGCTGATTAAATAGAGCCTTCGAGGAAAAGTAGCACCGTTCAGATGGAACCATAGCAGAGTCTCCATAAGCCTGAGCAGTAATGGGCAGGCTCAGTGGGAGACCTTACAGTAAAAGAATGGAGGTAACTGCCTGCCTTCTACTAGGAGAAGCAATCAAGACCAATCCATCTGTGATTTCCCCAACCTGGCAATAGATGTCCTAGACTCACTAAGTACTGTACACTGGTGGGTGTGTCTGCTAAGAACAGCATTTCTGAGAGAGACAGAGAAGGCTCACAGAGAGGACTACACGATCAGTGCTTCCCGCTGAGTGACTAAATACATGGCTATAGACAACGCTGGCTTTCTGTTTCTCTTATTGGTGTCCCCAATGGGTCAACTATAAACTGGTGACCCTGAATGTGTCCTACACTTTTAGAATGAACCTCCTTCCTGTAATTTCATCATTGTATACATAATCAGCATGTACATCATAAGCTAATAGATTTATGCAGCATCATGCCCACACATTGCACACTCAAGTCTACGTATCAGAGAGGATCAATCTCCACACTGAACTCTTCCCCATAGTATGCTTTCTTGGACAAAAAAAAAAATCTTTCTAAAAGACTCTTGAGCAGATGTTGACAAAAAGTACTGGCAATTGAGGGACATTTGTTGATAAGCTTTAGGAAAGCATGAGAATGTAGGTCAATGTTTGTCGCTGTATAAACCTAACACATTCTATAGGCTTTCCTGTTTTCCTTCCTAAGAAAGTACAGCCTAGCCGGGTAATGGTGGTGCATGCCTTTAATTCCAGCACTCGGGAGGCAGAGGCAGGCGGATCTCTGTGAGTTCGAGACAAGCCTGATCTACAAGCTCTAGTTCCAGCACAGGCTCCAAAGCTACAGAGAAACCCTGTCTCGAAAAACCAAATAAATAAATAAATAAATAAATAAAAAAGTACAGCCTAAAAATCTTTCAACAGATCTTTGTTGAAAATAAAAATGCCCCCATCGGCATCAGCAACCTGCTGGAACCCATTCCTCTTGGCTTCTTCTCCAACGATGTTGAAGCCCAGTTAATAAAAACTCAGAGAGAGAAATTGGGTTCAACTTGAAGAACCAAAAAACAAAACAGTCAGCCACTGGCTATTACTTCAACCTCAGTCTGAAATGGCAATCCTGCTCCCAGGGACCTCAGAATAAGAGTGAGTCTGAGAGCTGTCTCCTTCCATCTTATATTCCTCACTACTTCTTGGGTTAAAGGCATGTATCCCTACCGCCTGGCAAGTTAGTGTGTCTACTGGGATTAAAGGTGTATGTTATTGCTGCCTGGTCTCTGTGTCTGTTTTACTTTTCTGATCCTCAGGCAAGTTTTATTTGCTAAAATACAAGTGAAATGTCACTACAAGATGTTAACTGGTCATACAGGAAGGACTTCATTCATTATTCCTGTGCTCTGTCTAATGACAGCCTTTGTAGCCCAAACCACTAGTCCAACATTTCACTTTTTCTGTCAATTGCTCTGTTGTCATATGAACATTAATTTCACTTACTTTTAATTTCTTTAAAAAGTATGGTTCCATAGCCCTACACAGTGGTGTGTATATTCTTGGTACGCATGGTAATAGCATATGGGAGACATTGGAAGGGCAGAGTCAAAAGTTTGAAGACAGTCTTGTCTGAATAGCAAGTTCCAGTGCAGTTGGAGATATATAGAGACCCTTTCATTAGAAAGGAGAAAAAGATGATGATGAGGAGAATGGGGAGAAGGTGTAGGGGAAGGAAGTGTTGGAGATGAAGGGAAGGAGGAAAGGAGAGGAAAGGGAAGGGAGTGAAGGGAAGGGAAGGGAGGGAAGGGAAGGAAAGGAAAGGAAAGGAAAGGGAGGGAAGGGAAAGGAAGGGAAGGGAAGGAAAGGGAAGGGAAGGGAAGGGAAGGGAAGGGAAGGGAAGGGAAGGGAAGGGAAGGGTGGACTCAGATGGAATTTGAAGAAACATCTTCAAGAAAAATGCATTTCTCCTGCCATATATGCACACATTAGAGGAACTATGTTACAACACACATTCCAATGTGTATGTTTATTTTCCCTCTCATAATGCTTTAAGAGGAACTCTTCAACATTACTCCTTAATTGTGTTCTGTAAAGAAATAAGGGGAAAATCAAGAATGTCTGTTTGTCTATACAGGTGGCTTTTCCCTATGATAACAGTTATCTCAGAAAAATGGCCTTAATGTAATACAACTCCAGCATCATGTAGTAAGGCCTATAATTTCTGGAAGATAATCTGTGTAGTCTGGGAAAATCCATCAACCCTTCCAAACCCTTGAAATGCATTTAATTTGGTCTGGACTAGAAGTAAAAATGCAATGTGAGCTGCATAAGTAATTTACTAGGTACGTGGCTGTCATTAGCCACACAATAAATAAAAAGAATAAAATTAAATGAAAAACTGAAAAAAATATTAAGTTTTAACGCATAACATTCAAAACGTCTTGACGTATAAGCAGTGTGTGAATGAAATATGTGTATTTGTGTCTTCAAATCACTTTTAATGGACTGATATCAATGCTCAGTGGTCACATGTGACTACATAATAGCTGAAATATTAACATAAAGTTTGAGGTATCAGAAGGAGTTGATATGTTGCCCATCTAGAAATAGAATAATACTTTTTATTCTACCACATCTTTCTCAAAAGGCGTCGTTAGCACAAAATGCATTTCTTAGCTGTATTGAGCCATATAAAGATTCATTCCTTTATAGTTGTGTTTATTTTAATAAAGTTTATATGAAAACAGAGCACATTTACAGAAAAACCCTGACTGTGTAGAATTCTGCACATTTTGTGCCTGGTTAATATATTAGTGTGACGTATTAGTCATAATGAATGAACCATCACTGATATATTTGTTATTAAATAAACTCTCTGCTTTTTTCACATTAGATTATGCTTTTTTTAATGACCATTTTCTGTCTCAGGATCTCATCCAAGACCACATCACATCAAATCTGATGGTACCTTATTCCCTGTTGCTTATTGCAGTTTCAAGGATTTTTCTGCTTCTACCAAACTTAGCCGTTTGAAGTGTTTATAGAATTCTCAATTGCTGTTTGTCAATTGTTTCACGGCTATCCATAAGGGTCTGTGTTTTAGGAGGAAGGACACAGACATAGTCTCCCATTCATGTCACATCATATCAATAGCAGGTACTCCCTATGAGATAACACCTCCAGCCTAGTTGTGCTAAGTTTCATCAGGTTTTCATATTCTGAAACCACTCCTTTCTTTGCCTTACTTTTTGGGAAGAAGTTTCTATACATAGGACAAACGCCTTTGGTCAGATGATCTACATAAATAATTTCTTTATGAAAAATAAATTTACTTTTTATATTTTATTCTGCATTTATTTTTATAGAAAAATTATTGTTTTCATAAAATATATACTGATCATGTTTTCTCCTCCCTCATCTACCCTAATCCTCTGCACCTCCCCAAACTTCCAACTCCATACTTTCTTTTTCTCTCTGTTTTAAAAACAAACAGGCAAATAAAAGAAACACACAAACAAGAAGGGAAAAATACAACAAATAAACAAAGAAAAGAACACACATGTGAAAACATAAAATCAAAAATGATAATACTAACCACTAAGGTTTCAAAAAAGGCAAACAAAGCATTAAGAGACAAACTATTGCCCAAATGCTCTTGACTTTGGTTTGTGTTGGACATCTATTGCTGGGCATGGGCCCACTCTTCAGTGGTATTTATACACAGTGAGAGTTCATTGGAGAAAACTAATTTTTTCCTTTGTGAGTAAGTAACACTTGGAGATAGCTTTTGGGTTAGGGATGAGGGCTCATATCCACTTCTCCTCTGAGTGTTGGAACCCCATCTGCCTTGGACCTGTTCAGGTCCTTTGAATGCTGTCACAGTCTGTGAATGTTCATATGTGTATCTATAAAAGAACATGAATTGATGAAGTACACACATAGTTTTGGGAGTTCAACACCATAAGCTTACTAAACAGAAGTTGTAAGAAATTGCAGCCTGAATTCTCAACTACTCCTTTCCCAGATAACATATTTGAATTACTATAACCACCCCATTTACCAATGTGTAATTTATTACTACGTTTTTAAAAAAAACTTTTACTTAATTTTGTTTTATGTGCATTGGTGTTTTGCCTGTATGTATGTCTGTGTGAGAGTCTTACTGGACTCACAAACAGTTGTGAGCTGCCATGTGGGGGCTGGGAATTGAACCCGGGATCCTATGGAAGGGCAGTAAGTGCTCTTATCCACTGAGCCAACTCGCCAGCCCCTATTACCATGTTTTATTAACACCATGGATCTCTTGACGCAAATCTCAGAGAATCAAACTTTAATATTAACACAAGCATTTCTAATGCATGGAATTCACTTCTTTGTTAAGCTTAATGTATCTTTTATATAGATTAATTTGTGAAAAGTAATACTTTATACTGTATACCCCAATGTCTTCTAGAATTAGAGGCAATATTGTATGCAAAAATATTCTGAAATAATAAAAAATTCAATAAATATAAAATAAATGAATATTAGTAGGTCTACAGTTTCTTCCTGTGTTAACTGAATATAAAAAAAATGAAAAGGAAGATAAGGTGGTCAGATTTCTGCAACCTTTAAGTTTAATATTAAGGCAACAAACCATTCTTCTTTTAAATTTTCTTTAAATACAGCATAGAAAGCCTGTGACTAACCTGAGAACTAGAGGATATAAACAAGTTTGGAGCCACGACCCAACAACAAAAGGCAGAAAAGGAACCAGAAAAAGCAAAAGGAGATTAATTTGGCTGAATCATCCCTGCTATTAATAACAGCCTACTCTTTGAATGTAAATTTACTGAGGCAGTGCTTTCATTTCATTTTCCTCTCCTAATGGAAAGAGAAACCATCTGAAAAGGGTTCCAGTTCTGAGTTCAGTACACTAGAAGAAGTAAGCTCAGCAGTATTTAGGAAATGAAGCCAAGCTGAAGACCTGAGAAGTGTTCCTAGTTTATGTTCAAAACATGATTTGAGGTCATTCTTGTAGCCAGGCTGGATGTGCTCAGCTTCTAGCCTGTGCTCTTGAAGCGGTTTTAAAGGTAGTGGTTGATGTAGATAAGATCATGGAAGAGGCAAACCTCAAGATTCTGGATGTGGACGAGGAAAAAGACTAGTTCTCTTATCACCACTGTCCACCTGTGGTCCGAAGTCAATAGAGGTTGTGTGGCACAGCACAGGTTGTAAGTAGAGGGCCTTGACCTGAGTGGATTGGAATACTCATGTACACGTGGAGATGCCCCATGGGAAAATCTCAGGTTTATTAAACTTCAAGGCAGTTCTTGCAGAGGATGAGGTCATTCAATATAACAATATTCAATATAACAAAACAAGTAAGTTCTATTTCCCTTAAAGTTAAAATTCCATGTAATTTTCACTTGGAACATAAATTCAGAGTTCATAGTAAGGTCGAAGTTATAGTACAATGGTGTAGGAGTTCCTTCTGTATTTCTGTTACTTTCATTGGTTGAATAAAGAAAACTGCTTTGGCCTTTTGATAGGGCAGAAATCAGGTAGGCAGAGTAAACAGGACGGAATGCTGGGAAGAAGGCGGTGTGGCAGACACCATGATTCTCCTGCCAGAGTCAGACATGCTGAATCTTTTCCGGTAAGCCATGACCTCGTGGTGACTACATAGATTATTAGAAATTGGCTGAATCAAGATGTGAGAGTTGGCCAAGAAGAGGCTAGATATAATGGGCCAGGTAGTGTTTAAATGAATACAGTTTCTGTGTAATTATTTCCGGGGTTAAGCTAGCTGGGCGCCAGGAACGCGGCCCACCCTTGCCTCATACTACAGCACAAAACCTTATACCATAATATTTAAGCCTGTATTTCCAATGAGCTTAAGTGCTTTGACAGAGATAAAAATTAAAATAGTTTCTTAATCCTGTCACGATCTTTTCATAATATTGGCTTTAACAGTAATCTTAACCATAATGATTAAAAAAACTTTACTATCTAGACTACAAAGCACTTGTTATACATACTACTATTCCATGCAATTACAAATCTATAAAATAATCTTGGCCCAAACAAATGATTGTGTGGATAAATTTTCTTGAAGAATATTAGTAAGAAACCATGAAGACTCTATCTTGAATGTTTAGTCAATGTTAAATCATGTAATTTTATACAGCATTTTACTTCCCAAAGTATTATGAAAACCACATTTGGCATTGAAATAGTAGGCATTCTGATGCTAATTGAATTCTCTGTCTATAAAAAAGAAACACTGACACAAGGTAAAATTTGATGATTGACATTTTAGGATGAAAATAAAATCTAGTTCTTCCCACGTAGTGTTCTAGAACTCTTACACTGACCTCTACATCTCTTCCCTTCCTCACTCCTTTTCTTTCTTTTCTCCCTTCCTTCCTTCTTTCTGCAATAGTAAGAAGGAAGTGCATGAAACTGATTTTAAGCTGTACACTAAGACCAGCTGATTTTAACCCATGTACTGTGGTCATCTGGATCCTTGTCTACAGCTGTTGCTTCAGCATTCTATTCTAAGACACGTGCAGTTTTTTCTCATGTTAGAGATTGTAATGGTTAGCCACAACGTAACTATCAAAAAATGCTTTTCTGTGGAAGATGCTAGAAAGAAAACCCTTTCATCATGCCCACCTACTTGCAGAACAGTTTTGCTTTTTTTTTTTTCTCATTTCAAAGAAACCTCCCAAGAAGCTTGTCCTGAGCCCCTGATGTGTCGGAAGCACAGCTATTATTCCCAGGGCCTCTGTATTGGAGGGCAACCCCTGGAAGGTCACACAGTTCAGCCACTCCCACAAACACTCTCACGTCTCAGCCTTTTCTGGGTTATGTCACTTCCCTTCGCTACCCATGGAATGAGACATTTAAATTGCAACACACAGCAGCTGGCATTTGACTGCTTCTCAGAATTTGTGTTGGAGAGAGCGTTCTCAGTACCTGTTTTCTCCAGAAAAATATTATCAATGGTGCAGTTGAATCATGTGGCACATTGTAAAAAAAATAAACAGCACTCTTATTGACACGTAACTTACAACTACTAGGGAAGGCGTTACGATAATGGATGAAACAGTGATTTCTAAGGAATGCTGCTTCTCTTACTTTCTTTAGCAAGGAAAGCAAATTTTTATTTTCATGTTAATCTGAATCTCAAGTGAGTGAACATTGTGATATCTCAATAAAGCCAAAATATTCAAAATTTTCTATTCACTTAGCAAGAATAAACACAAATGTTGAAATATGAGAACATTGGAGCCATTTTCCATCCTCTTCCCCTTTCTTGTCTGCAGAATTACTGACCTGGGGCTCTTTCCTTGGTGGTCTGATGACTCATTTCATTTATAATAAGAGAAGATAGCACAGAAACTTGGGCTTACCCACTTAAATACACAGGCAATTAAAAGCATGGTGGGTGGGCCCTTTGCCTATATGACTGGGATGCTGATCTGGCAGATAACACTGGATTCTTTCTGCGGTGCCTACTAGTGTTTAGAAATCAGTGCACAGAGAGTATCAAGACAGACACAGGGCATCTCATGGCCTCTTATGTGTTTTCTACTCTTCGAAGCTCCTGAGAATTGTCCTCTTTTCCTTTTTAAAAGGTTCGGCTATACGGGTTAAAGGGAACAACTTCGTGGTTAGCATTTGCTTACCATTACTGAAGTTCTGGGTTCCATCTGGAGTTTCAAAAACAACAATAGTGACAACAGAAATCAGCTGTGAAATTCACTTGGAAAAACAAGCAAACTTGATTACAGTGTGGAAATTGTGGCAGATAGTGGGCTGTAATACAACTCAACATCTAGTCTCTTCAATCAGCTTCCCTGTGCTTGCTCTCCTTGCCCCCTTCACTCTCTCCTGGTTCTTCTCCTCATCTGCTGATATCATAGGATTTAGCCAGGCCAAAGATCAAACATATTTTGTTTCTGACTCATCTTCTTCGCCAGTGTTCCCATACAAGTAGAGGGCACCGTGTTTCAACAATACACTGTGTAAAGGGCTTCATACTTCCTATACCCCTCCTTGGCACTAATTCTTCTGCCTATAGAAAACACACTCAAAGATGCAAACCTAGCTGGATCTCTGCTTAAAAACCTTCAATGACTCTCTATTACCTCAAGGTCAAGTTCAGGTTTTTATTGTGGCAGTTAATTTGAATTTACAACCACCTCATGTAAGCCAGAGCCAGAAGAGGCCATACCTAGCTGGAAACTGTCTTCTTCACCTTTACTGTTTCTTTGCCTTCTGTATTTACAATTCCTTTTCATCATTTAATGGCTCTAAATCATTCTCTTCACTGGAAAACTTCCCTATTAAGCAGCCACCCCGACCATGTTACTTCCTTTGTCCCTTTCATCAGCATATATATATTATATACAGACATATGTTGATCTACTGCATTTCTTTCCTGTTAGGTATTGACTTCTTTAGTCACTCTGAGACACATAGAATTTGTTGAATGACTTGGTGCCAAGCAAATTTATCCAGGGGTTTGTTTACTTATATTTGGATCAGTATTATTTCTAGCTTTCTGTTAGGTTATACTTACTCAGGAAAATCGTGAGACATTTTATTAGCAATCAAGAAAGACTAATAGAACTTGTATCCAAGGATAATAGAAAACAGAAATATCGTTGGAATAAAACAAAGATATATGCAGAATTGACAACTGTGGAAGTAAGGTAGAAAGCGTGGTGATTCTGACTGACCTGAATATTTCCTTTCTTGGTTTTGGCTAACAATTGCTCTCATCTCCTACAGCCTAGGTCTTTGGATCTTCCATTTACCAACAGAAATCTTGTGGAACTTATTCAAACTCTGTAACTCCAGTTTCTCAAGTGCTAAGGAGAGGAAGAACGTCTGTCTACCCATAGGTTTGTTTTGATTGTCAAAATTGAGAGAGACAGCTTAGTATTGACCTGGCTATAACGTTTCTATGAGTGAGGGCAGAGAAGAAGCTCTTTCTTGTATAGTTTATTAGTCAGTTCATTGACTTATTAGGAAATTTGATTATAATCAAATTTATCACAGAAACACTTTTTATTTAAAAAATTATTAATTAAAAATTAAGACAAATGAACACATGTATGCTATTCATAAGTATTACTATCACCCATTACCTTCATATCAGCACAGTCAACAGCCCTCCTAAAAAAACACTGTCTCATTTATGACTGATCATTTTGTTTAGTGATCCATTGAGATTAACTGACCCGGTCAGTGTCACTGTGCATTTGGAGTTCCTTTTAAACTTAAAAAGATATTTGGTAATTTTCTATGTTTGTATAATGGTTTTTTAGTCATTTCTAAATGCCCCATTTTCCTCTATCACCCCTTTTCTCTCCCACTGGCACCTTCTCCCCAACAAACCCTCCCTTGACTTTTACATGTTTTTGTGTGGGGCCCATAAAGCTTAATCATTTTCTTAAACTTATATAGGTGGGGCACTATTGACTGGAATAAGGGCAGCAAGTGGCTACAGCACTGAAGAAAATAGCACAGCCAAACTATATGTTAGCAATTGTCCCTCAGAAAGGGTGGGGACTCATGAACCTCTACCCATTCACAAGGAAACAGTCATGGCCCCAGTCTTGTGAAGATCCTTTACAGCTAATTACAGCTACAGGGAGCTCATGAGTGGAGCGACCATGACATGTCTTTCTGCCACACATCTCCCCATCGGATGGTTCTTATAATTACCCCACTACTTTACCCACTAGTAGTTTCAGTGTTTCAAGGACCTTAGGTCCTAGATACATTTGGAGTAGAGTTTTGAGAGCTAAAGCTTCAGTGACATTTTTTTACATGCGGATGTCCAGTTTTCCCAGACGTTTCTCCAATGTGTATTTTTGATTCTTTGCAAAAACAAACAAAAAACAGAAAACCACAGATGACTGAAGGTGTATGAACTTATATCTGGGTTTTTATTCTGTTCTTTTTATCCGTGTGCCAGCATCATGCTGACTTCCTGGCTATTGCTCTGTAATATAGCTTGAAATCAAATATTTTGATACTTCGTGCAGTGTTCTTGTTCACGTTCATTTTGCTATCTTAGGTGTATTGTGTTTCCATGAAATTTTAAGGATGTTTCTATTAATCCTTTGAGAATTCCACACAATGTATTTTAATCATATTTACCCCTTCTCAAAATGGCTTCCAGATCTACCACCATCTCCTAACTCACCCAATTTTGTGTTTTCTCCCTGTGTCTCTCTGCTTCCCTCTATCTATATATCTCTTTTCTATTCAAATCCATCACATTCAGTTTGTGTTGGCCAACTTTTCTTGGGTATGGGGCATGCCTGAGGTCAGGATGGTGATGCCTCCTGAAGTTCCTTTATTGTACAGGATTGTTTTAGCTATTCTGGGTTTTTTTTTCATGTGAAGTTGAGTATTGTTCTTTCAAGGTCTGTGAAGAATTGTGTTGGGATTTTCATGGAGACTGCATTCAATCTGTAGATTGCTTTTGGTAGGATTGTCATTTTTATTATGTTGACCCTACCTATCCAAGAGCATGGGAGATCTTTCCATTTTCTGATATCATCTTCAATTTCTTTCTTTAAAGACTTAAAGTTCTTGTCCTACAGGTCTTCCATTTCTTTGGTTAGAGTTACTCCAAGACATTTTATATTTGTGGCTATTGTAAAGGGTAATGTTTCTCTGATTTCTTTCTTGGCCTATTTATTATTTGTGTATAAGAAGGCTACAGATGTTTTTGAGTGAATCTTGTATTCTGTCACATTACTGAAGGTGTTTATTAGCTGTAAGAGTTCCCGAGTAGAGTTTTTGGGGTCGCTTATGTATACCATTATGTCACCTGCAAATAGCGATAGTTTGACTTCTTTCTTTCCAATTCGTACGCCGTTGATCTCCTTTTGTTGTATTATTGCCCTAGATAGAACCTCAAGTACTATATT
>JAQHUG010000056.1:1643029-1657850 GCA_028555095.1 Dicrostonyx torquatus | reverse complement strand
ATGGGACAAGTTAGGTACTTGGGCAGCAGAGGATTGGGTGCTTGAACTGAACTTCTCTGGACTAATCTTACAAGAGAAATTGTTAGAACTTCAGACTTGGGGTCCTGCCCAGACCCACTAACCCAGAGCTCTCAAAGAGGAAGCACACAACCCAGGTTTTAACAGCCTTTGTGCCCTCTGATGCTCACTGCAGTTGAGAGTCAGTGGCGTAAGCAAGTTACAGAGAATGTACTGCTTCTGAACAATTTGAAGCCATATACCACCAATGGGAGTAAAACCTACATAACCATTCCCATTTCATTTGAGTATCATGGAGACATAAAGTCAGATTTAAAGAAAAGTTTTAAAAACAGATACTGATTTGAACAAAAGTCTTTCACTAGTGTTATTTGAATCCTTTCACTGTTTACATACTTTATATAAAGGGAAAATAATTATAACTTTCAGAAATCGACATATGTCATGGATCTACTAAGGTTTGAATTTGTATTGAATTTTCTGTCTGTATAGTTGCCTTAGTCTCTTAGTTGCCAGCTAACCCGTTATGAAGTTTTAAATTGAAAGAAAAATTCATATATATATTTCTATCTGATTTTATAAAACCATTCATGTCCTGAAAAAATTCCAGAATTTTCTATGTGAAAAAAAGCAAAGAAATGTGTGAGAACAATCCTGGGTCTTGGAGCAACATGAAAGAAGAGCTGGATTCTACCTTACAGGTAAAAGTCTGCCTCAAAGTCATGGTTCCTGGAGGATGGGTTGAAGTTTTAAAAACAAAAAGGGTGTCGATGATATAAAAGAAGGAAACTTTCCATGTAAATTTTGTAAGTTTAAGGTAAATGAATGTAGATGGTATCTGGGAACTCTAAGATGAGGAGAGCAGAAAATGTCCATTTTCTCAGGAAAATAAGGATCTCTACTCTTCCTTTGACCACTGGAGGCTGGTCATTTGTTACATGTTCCTTACACTTACGATATGGCCAGCAACTCATTTCCCAGATGTAGGACCACAGTGAATTTTGCTAACTTGATAGAAGGAATCTTAATTGAGGGTCAGAAGAACTGAACTCTGCTCTCTATCTTTGTCTTCAAAATTGAGGGAAAAATCAATAACCCCGTCTCTGTCCCTCCCCATGAATTTTAATTGGTTCTCTTGTCTATCAAATAAAGGATTTGTACCAAAGATACCCAGTGATATTGCAATAGCCAGCTCTACCATTTTGCTTTCTTTCCATTTGTCTCATTTCACTCCTTTTTTCAATGCCACCTCAACCATTCTGCTTTCTTTCCATTTGTCTGGCCACTACAGGAAAATTATTTGTTTTCAGAAAAATACCGTTTTCTGAAAAAGACGGATTTTGGCCATCAGGAAACATGTTTTCTGAATCCTATCTCTGATTCATTCTTTGATTTAAATGAAAGCACAAATTGATCGACTGGGGTTAAATGTTTAACTCTTAAATTATGAATTAGAGGAAAGTATAACAGTGAACTTTTATTAGCTCTGAGCTTTAGCCCCAACCAGTTGAGCTTATGACCACAGCACATAGCAATCGAAAATAATAGAAGAGTCCTTGCTTGTTTAAGCTGCTTGCGTTTATCACAGGCACGCACTAGGGCACTGTTCTTCTGCTCCCAGTTTCCCCAAGTGCACGACAACCAGTGTGATGTCACCTTGCCAAACACTTGCAAGTTGCTCTCTGATAATAAAACCATGTAGGTTAGATTCCAATCTTTAGCAGAAATTCCACATTTAAGAGGTGAAGACTGGTAGAGATTGAATCGAAGCAGAATGGACTGGAAGTATATGAACATAGACTATATTCAAATACAACCGTAACTCTCTCAGAAGATTGGACCCAGAAGAAGCGAATCCAAGGGCAGAACATCGCCAGCTCTCCTCTTTGTCCCCAGCTTGAGTAAATTCAAACCTGCCAGAATGCGAATAGAATAACACTAAAGTAATATGATCAGGATTTTCAAGTCATTATTATCATGCCTTGTGGAATTTCCCAAGTATTAATAAATTCCAATGTGCAAATGTAAATATTAGCTATTGAGATATGGTTGGAAGGACTTCCTTAATCTTTTAATTTCTCTGTTTCCTTTTCTTTTTCTCCCCTTTCAAGATGTTCATTACAACAATGATGTATGCAGAAGATATTAACATAAGAGAGCAGCTTCTCCACAGGTAGAATAAAAAGCTGAATGGAGGTGTCTCTATGCCTATTTTTTCTATGGAAATCCTTGCTGCCTGCCTAAGGAACAGGGGTCCTGCCTGCTTCTGCATTCCTTTCCACATACATCTAGCAGTAATGGGTCTTTCAACTCTTCCCTGAGAAGTTTCTGTTTGCAGTAGATGGTGATCAATACAAACTGGCCAAAGTACAGAGAATAAAAGACTTTTTTTTTTTTTGGTTTTTCGAGACAGGGTTTCTCTGTGGCTTTGGTGCCTGTCCTGGAACTAGCTCTTGTAGACCAGGCTGGTCTCGAACTCGCAGAGAACTCACTGCCTCCCGAGTGCTGGGATTAAAGGCATGCGCCACCACTGCCCGGCAATAAAAGACTTTTGAATACAGTGTAGTAAGAGATGCAAGCTGTGTTCTCAGCACCTGAGAGAAGCGCGGGCCCTTTGTTCCATCCTGCCCGCCTCCCGGCCGCTGGGCTAGCTTACATTTGAAATAACCACATGGAAATTGTATTAATTAATTAATTACTGCCTGGCCCATTAGTTTTAACCCCTTATACATATTAGTTTAATCCATATCTAGTAATCTGTGGTCGTGGCTTACCGGGAAGATTCTAACCAAAATCCATCTTGGTCTGGAGAAACATGGCGTCTGCCTCAGTGCCTTCTTTCTCCCAGCCTTCTGTTCTGTCTACTCGGCCCACCTAAGTACTGCCCTATCAAAAGGCCAAGGCAGTTTCTTTATTGAACCAATGAAAGCAACAGAAATACAGAAGGACCCTCCTACACCAATACAGCCCTAAAGGGAACATGGATACTGCAAACTCTCCTCCAAGAAACACTGCTGCTTAGTGAATTCATTGTGACTTAAGGTGTCTGCAAAACTAATAACAGAAAGTCTTTCTTTTAACAGAATCACACATAATAACATACATGCAACTACAAATTATTGCAAAAATACAATTTGCAGAAAATTTCTTCTAGACTTAAGTCTTTGGCATTTCATCAAAGATATGTGTCTTCTGCCCCTGCCACCACCAGCAGCAGCAGTAAGGAGAGCAGGACCATAGAGCTGACCCTGTTGGCTGGGGTGCCGTGGGCATGATAGCAGGAAGACTGACCCCACCACCCCTCATCTGCCATGTGGTGGCATGAGTGAGAAAAAGTGCCCTCCTTTCCCTTGCCTCTTGCCACCTGTGGCAGATGGGAGAGCTAACAGATGGGAGAGCTGGGCCCAGGGCCATTATGATGGCGGAAGAACTGGTTCTGTCCACACACCACTTGCAGCACAGCGGAGAGTGGACACAGCACCTCACCTAGGCAGCATACTGGAGCTGACCCTGTTGCCTGGGGTGCAGGTGAGCCAGGCCTGTTGATATGAAAGATGGACAGCTGCCCCGCTCCCTTCATGGTATGCCATGGGATGGCAAGGGTAAGGGAAATACGCCTCCCCAGCACACACCTTTCCATCTGTGACAGGCCAGGAAGGAGAGCTGACCTCGAGGGCATGAGATGGCCCTGCCCCTCACCAAACACATCAATTCAAGCAGCAGGCCCTGCAGCTTACCTGGGTAAAGCAGTAGAGTTGGCCCTGGTGGCATGCGTGTGGGGGAGCTGGCCCCGAGGGTGTGAGAGCAGGAGAACTGACCCTTCTCCTTGTGAAAGACCCCCGCCCCCGGCATTCTGCAGCTTAGCCATAGAAACGCCATTTTGCAAGGCTTGCACTTACCCATAAGAGCTCAGATAAGAGACAGCCCTAAATGAGGAGTCAGCCCCCGGGCCATTGCCGAACAGGATATCTGTGGTCAGATATCTGGCTCGGGAAAGTACCGGCTGTTCTCCCAGAAAAGAGCTAAGTCAGCCCTCTATCTAACTCCGGCTGCTCCCTCCAGATAAGAGCTGAGTCAGCCCTCTGTCTAAATTCTTGGTATTTGAGAGCATAAACTCATCCTCATAATGGCCTTGTTTAAATTAACCAATGAAATCCCTGTAACCATGCATCTCGCTTCTGTGCTCGCGCTTCTGCCACCCTGCCCCTATAAAAACCCCTAGAACCCCGAGCCAGGCATGCAAGTCCTTTGAAAGACTTGGTAGCCCCAGGTACCTGTGTATCTGAATAAAGCCTCTTGCTGATTGCATCTACTTTGGTGGTCTCGGCTGATTTCGGGGAACGGGGTCTCACTGAGGTAGATTCCCTTTGAGGGGGTCTTTCACTTGCTGTCTGTGGCATTGGGTGAGCTAGCCAAGGCAGTGCTGGACAACTCACCCGGATGCCAACCCAGCCGTCACCCAGGCCTGGAACCAGGACTACGAGGTAGCCTACTCCAACACTCTTCTCATGTAGGAATTGTCAGAGCATGTGAAGGGGGTGAGCCTACAAATCCAAAGCTCCAGGATTTCCACGACACAAAACAACAAAAGGATATCCAAGAGGAGTCCCAGTGAGGGCCCAGGATCTAGGGATGTAGTAGAAGCCAGAGGCCGCTAATCAGACCCAGGGCTCTTTGAAATAAACTCTTGCAGGTAAAGGTGTATGGACAAAAGGATATACTGTGTGACTTACTGGACCTCACTACAGCTTCCATGCCAAGAACTTTTTAATTTGATTTTTTTTTGTCTGTTTGACTTGGGTTTTAGGGTTTTATTTTTAAAAAGTATTTGTGGGGCGGGGGAGTTTGCAAGGGCAGAAGTGAGGGGACAGGGACGTAAGGAGTAGATAGAGATGCATATTGTGAAATCCACAAATAATCAATGAAAAGTAAATAATAAAAAAATGTGTCTTAACTATTCAAAAGCCACAACACTTTTCAAGCCTAAGGAATACCTTCAAAATAGAAGTTATACAGCAAGCTCTGACTTCTGATGCTCTTTGCATGCGAGGCTATAGAAAAATTCCTGTGTCTTTGAACTGGGGTACATGGGCAGTGGATTAAAACAGTAAAGGATCTGTAAAAAAAAATGTTATTTCATCCATCCAAATTCCTATGAGACAGTCCACTCTCTCCAACAAACCTGGCCTCACTGTGTTCCAGTTAGGAGGGCTGACGTACCTGACAGGGACGGGAAATCCCCTCAGAAGCTGCAGCCATGGAAGGAACTGACTGGTTCATTTCTCAAAGGAAATGTTTCCTCGTGAGCTGTGTGAAGCACAAACACAAAGGCCTCCCTGGAAGCGGAGGACCGCAAGGTGGGAGCATCTGGAACTCATTGCCAAGCAACTGCACAGCTTCCTTGTGTAAACACCGCCTTGCCTTGCTTCATCTGTGTTTCTCTGATCTTCACTCCACATCGCTAGTGAGAAATCTAATTTTGATAATCAAAAATATTTACTAGGCAAATGAACATCCCAATTTTTCTCCTGCCTCATAAAGCATAAGTAATCCTACAAACCCTGAGCAGTTTGCATAGCGTCTGACGGGTACTGAGTATTTCCTTCTGCTGCAGCTATCAAATGTTGATAGAGATGTTTGAAGCACAAAGAAGACACTGAGTTCAGTCAAGCCTGAAGGGAAATATGGACATGTTTTTATACTTGTGGCCTCGGCACTTAAAGAAATTATTCAATTCACAGTACACTGTCATGTGGTGGCTTTCTTTTTGAAGAAAAACATATGCGCATCAAAAAAACAGTACCAAGTTTTCCAACTGCTGTCACTTGACAAAGAGCAATTGTGTTTTGAAATGATTGTGGTCATATTTTACCTTCAGACGTACTCTTCTGGGGTTGAGGAAATCTGTGGTTTTTTATTTTTATTAAACAAAACTGCCATGCATTCTAAACTTTGTTCATACCCACAGACCAAAAGATATTTCTGTCTTTGATAAAATGTAAAGTGTAAGACAACTGCATTCATTAAAGGTCACTTTGTGCTTAGTATCAACTATAAGTGAACAATTTCACTGAAAAATATATCAATCTTATTTTTGTGAATAGTTATGATTATTCTTATAATTGTGCATCAGATTACAAAAAACTATTTAATACAGAATAAAGATGACCTTATGCTCTAAGTTTTATAGGACTAATGCTTAATGCATTAATGCTTAAATAACCTTATGAAGATATTATTATCTCAATTTTATGAATGCAAAAAATGAATGCAGATAAGTCACCAGTAAATCTTACCTAGCACATGAATGTCAGAGCTGGGGAATATTTTAGATGTGACTGTGCCACATTGTACTGGATATCAGCAACTATAATGATGGAAAGTCATTGATTTGAGACTCTTAGAATCAATTTCCAGTCCTTCCAACAATATTAAATTTGTTAAATTCCTAGCTTTAAAAATTGTCGGAAGGTGAACAGTGAAGAGCTAGCTGAAATAATTTTCCTTAAAGTTTGGGGAAGAAATTTAGAGCTGCAATATATGCTAGATGAATTGGACTTAACGTGTGTATGTGTGTGAGCTTGTGTGCACTTGTGTGTATGTGCACATGTGTGTACACAGAATATTCAAAACAACAGATAGGAATTCACAGTTTTCTCAGCAACACATAAAACCTTCTCCAAACTTGATCACATAATAGGACACAAGTCACCTCAACAAATACAAGAGAGAGGAGAGAGGAGAGAGAGGAGAGAGAGAGAGAGAGAGAGAGAGAGAGAGAGAGAGAGAGAGAGAGAGAAAGAAAGAAACAGAGAAAGAGAGAGAATATATGAGTAAGAGAGAACAGAAGGAGCCCCCTAATGATACTTGAGCCTCGGGTTATAGATGTTCCTGAGTAAGGTGCCTCTCTGTTCTTGGGTTTTATGGATTGTTTCTAATCATTGTAATTAATATATTCTTGCTTAAGCTATAACAATTGGATTCTGCTATTTACAGCCAATGAATGCAAGCATACATGATATATGCAGATGTACGTGCAAGGGATCCTCTCAAACATTAATGCAATTTGTGTCCTTCACTGCTGGGGTCTAGAAGTCTAGGCTGCACATCATAAACACTATAAAACCAGAAACAGGTTTTGTTGCAACATTCATGTTGTCCATAATGAGAACCAACAAATTAATTCTCAGTTGCTTTTAATCATATTTGAGACCAGAAAAAAATTCCTTTCAAGAATCCTCATAGAGGGGATTCTGTGTAATGTACTGAAAGCAAACACGATGCCAAACAATCATATTATTAGTGTGTTTGTCCTCACATGTATTTCCCCAGCTGGGACCTTGGCTTTATGTGAGTTCTTAGTAGGAATAAAGTAAACAAGCAAAGATTTCCCTTTACTAGGTCCAAGTATTACTTCAGCATGAGAAATAATAATAATAATGGTAATAACAAAAGTAGGCCAGAGAACTCGAACCTCTCAGGGAACTTACTGGTCCCTGTGTTCTCTAAAGTCATTAGTCACCTTGACCACACAAAAAGCTTTGAGTCAGAATTCTCCTTCACAGTCCTAGAGTTTTCACGAATAGAACAAGTAAGATTCACTACTTGGAAGCAAGCATTGCCTAGGAAGATTAATGTACACTTGGTCTGGCTTGAGCCAGACGTAAATGATTTGTTCAGGTAGGAAATTTGGATGAAGAGTTTGTTTAGTATTTATAGATTTTTTCCCCACAAAGAACCAGAGATTATTTAAATATTTGGTCATTTTTTAATGGAGGGAACATTATAACTGAATGAGTTTCTTGCTTTATCCCTTGCTGTTAGTCTCTTTCTCTCTTGCTCCCTTGTTTAACTTCCTGTCAAAAAAAGCACAACACAATTATCTTAAAAGAGAAAATATTCAGAAAAGAATAAAATTGAGAATTTAATGTTCTCCATCCAATGTAGTCACCTTGATCTTCACTTTTTAAGACAAAACGCAATCATCAGCTTGTTTTATGTTTCCAAACAACTAATACCTTTATTAATACATATGTCATCAATTAATAATGTCATAAAATGATATTAGTACACATGTTGGCTGAAAAAATACTGAAGAGTGGTTTGTATTACACACACCCACTCATACAGAAAGAAATGACAAATAAATATGTATTTATCTGAGCTCTTAGTAATATTTTATGCATAACTGAAATAACATTCTACATTGTGATTAATAGTTCTGTTTTGGAGGTCTAAACTCTTACAAGTTCTGTGTACTTGATTTTACAGAATTTATGTTTTTGAATGGAAGAAGTAAAAATACAATATATCATAAATTTTGGAAAAATAACATCACTTTTTTTCAAGTTTTGCCCTACTTCCCAGGGATTTTGTGAGGAGTGCTATGGGACAATGGTCTTTTATCCTGTCACTTGTACTATTTTTAATAAAATGCTGATTGGCCAGTAGCCAGGTAGGAAGTAGAGGCAGGATGACAAGAACAGGAGAATTCTGGGAAGAGGAAAGCTCAGTCTGCAGTCATCACCCTGATGTAGAGGATGTAGTTGAGAATGCCTCGCTGATGAAAAATACCAAGCAACATGACTAACACAGACAAAAATTATGGGTCAAGATGTAAGAATTAATTAATAAGAAGCCTGAGCTAATAGGCCAACCAGTTTATGATTAGTGTGTATTCCTTTGGGACTGAATGTCTGTATGACCGGGCAGGACAGAAAACCCATGTCAACAGAGGATGAACATTATGTTTGAAATTACTGTGTTTAAGAGAAGTATAAAATACTTTTAATCTGTAAGCTTCACTTGCCCAAGGACAGAAATCTTCCTGAAATGCTAGTGGTTGTTCTTGTAATTGCCTGGTCTTGTACAAACTGCGTGTTTTTGCTTCTGTAAACAAGCTTGCTTGCCCAATTATACATAGACAGGAGCTATGTCAAGCTGTGTGCTTGGCCCTAATTGCATGAAGGAGGGAAGTACATAGCGTTGTGAGTTTTGCTTTTATAAATCCTAATTAATGTAATTTTGGAGCTGCATTTTGAGTGTGCTCTCGGGTGCAGTCCCGGCACCATGAGTATCCTGTGCCAGTATATTGAATAAAGCCTCTTTGTTGAGATTTATTCATGGTCAGACTGGTGCCTCTCTGAAACAACCCCAGACCCATAGCAATTTGCTTCTTGTTACCCTCTAATTTCTAGTTGCTTCTCTGTGACTGGATTTTAACTATCATAATAATCCCTTCAATCATCTGATAAAGGTACAGAGAGAGCATTTGCCACTGACACCCATTCATGAAATGCCTGCTCATGTCTTAGTAGATGAAGACAGGAGTAAATTAACTGTAAGAAATATTCTTTTATTTTATTTTTTTTTTGGTTTTTCGAGACAGGGTTTCTCTGTAGCTTTGGAGCCTGCACTGGAACTAGCTCTTGTAGACCAGGCTGGTCTCGAACTCACAAAGATCCGCCTGCCTCTGCCTCCCGAGTGCTGAGATTAAAGGCGTGTGCCACCACCGCCCAACTGAAGTATTCTTTATAATAATTGAACCTTAACCTGGATTTCTTGATAGATTCTTGTAGCATCTCCATGTACCTCCCCTTTCCTGAAATATAACATGCCCAGTAAATGCTTAAAAGGTAGAGAGCATTCCCAAAGTACTCTATTCCAGAGGACCAGTCTCTTCTTCTGTGGCAGATTCTAAGATTCCTGAATGTGAAGCCCATACCACCATCAAAGACAGGAGTTAAGTGTCTTCTAAACAAGGGATCTCCCTTTTGACTTTTAATATAGGCCACAGACAAGATCGTTCAGTGTCTGTAGACGTTAGAAGCTTCTACATCATATGAGTTAGACCTCATATGCAATTCCATTCCTAATATTCATTACCATAGCAATCCTCTAAAAGAATATCTTTCTAAAAGTAAAACATTGGAGACATTTCTCCTGAGCTCTCAGGAATGGCAATTGAAGTCATCATTCAGTCTGTGTGACTTTATTTGTGCTCACAGTTTCATGGGGCTCTTTTTAGATTCTTGATACTGAGGAAGCAGCAGTACTTGAAAATGGAGAGTAATCAAAATTGACCAAGCTTTCTTCTGTGCACCTGGCATCCATCTTCTGCTTCAAATAAAACATAAGTAGTTAACAAATAGGAATGAGACCTCCTGTTGGCTCTTTTTTGTCTCCCTGTTCATCTAGTTTGCACCATGCTGAGTCTTCTATTGTATTTTGCTAATTGAAAAGAATTTCATTTGAACTCTGGAGAAGCTCACAGAATATTCTTTACTATGGGGCACAATTTTCCACCTAATTTTTCTCTAGCTATCACCTGATTATGCCCATGTCTTTGCTTTTTGCTTGCTTGTTTGTTTGTTTGCAATACATCTGAACCCAAGTTCCTCTCTCTCCACTCCTCCCAATCCCTCTGTACTATCTCCCCTCTCAGTCAGATCCAATCCTCTCTTTCTCTTCAGAAAAGAACAGGCCTCCCAGAGATAGCCACTGAACATACCATAGCAAGCTAATATAAGACTAGACACAAGTCACAAAGACTAAGTGAGACTACTCAGTAGGAAGTTAAGGGTCCCAAGAGCAGGTGAATGAGTCAGAGACACCCCTACTCGCACCATTAGGAGTCTCATGAAAATGCCAAGTACACAACCATAACATGCACAGAGGACCTAGTGCAGACCCATGCAGCCTCTGTGATGGCTGCTTCAGTTTCTGTGAGCCCCAATGACCTACTTAGTCGATTCTTTGAGTTGTGTTCTCCTGGTGTCCTTGACCCCTCTGGTTCCTACAACAAGTAGATCAACTCTACCATTTCATAAAGAAGCAAAAACCTCAGTATTTTTCTTTCTAATAAGAAAAGACATGCCAATTTTAATTCAAGAAACCCTCGCTTTGAACATTGATATGCTGTTTCCTGAAAGGATCAGCAGCATATTGCTTAATACCCCTTTTATCAGAGTCTGTGCTCTTTTGGAGTGGTCTATATTCTCTAATGTTGACAATCTCACATCTTCATTGCTTGTTTTCCATGACTGTTTTTTTTTGTTCAGACAGAAAGACACCGTGTAAAATGACTCCTGTCACTTATACACTGATCAGTTGGACCTTATTAACATTTATTATGGTTGGTTCTAATGTCAGCATTACACCAATAAGAACCACCTAAGTAGGAATCCTTACCTGAACAATTGTGCTAACTCCTGAGGGGAGGCCCACCCATTGTGGGCAGCACCTTCTGGGTAGGAGCACAGATAAGAAAGGCTGACAAAGGAAGTTGGCCCGGCCTCCCTTTGCTCGCTAGGCCTTTCTACTTGTGGCTGAGTTGATCTGTTGAGTTAAACTGCTGCTTCTACCCATTCCTACACTGTCAGTAGACCCAGGCTTTATAAGCTTATGTCATCAAATAGAGATCAAAGGCTGTAACAGCAGTGGTTCTCAACCTTCCTACTGCTGTCTGTGGCCCTTTAATAAGGTTCTTCGTGTTGTGGTGACCCCAACCATAAAATTATTTTTGCTGCTACTTTGGAACTCTAATTTTGCTACTTTTATAAGTCATAATGCAAATATCCGTGTTTTCTGATGGCCTTAGGGACCCTGTGAAAGGGTCTTTGGGCCCCTGCCCCCACCAAGGGATCATGACCTACATACAGGTTGAGAACTGCTGCTCTCTAGAAACCTCCCAGGCTCTGGTCACATGCCCTATGGACTGAGTGACGACTGGCAGGAACTTCTACAGATAGACAGCTGTTCTGAGACTTCCCCAGCTGTTAAGACCTAGCCTCAAGGACAAGTACTGGTTTCTTAGTATCTGGGTGCAATTTGTCTGTTCCATTTTGAAGATTCCTTGATAAAATCTGGTTTATTTTCATCTTCTTGGTTCTGTTTTTCTGGGGAATCTTAGATAAAAACAGTATTTCTACAATCTCTACAATAAGGAAGAATTTTGAAGTCAGTTCTAGTATGATCCCAACAGCAGAGAAATAGAAATATCTATGCCCATTATGACATTAGCAGCAAAGATATATGGCATGGAATGGAACATTGAGGTTAAGATTATACAACATGAGAAAATAGAGGCTAGAGGACCTGTGACGTTGGTTTAGCTATAAGCATCATAATGGGCACCTCTACTATTTTCCCGAGGTTCTAGACTGCTAAGTATTACATTGTGTCTCCTTAAAATCTTTAGATTGAAACCCAGACTCCCAATATGACCATATTTGGAGATAACTTATATTATGGCAATTAAGATTTAAAAAATAATAATCTGGTGCTATTGATTTCCTTACAAGAAGAGGGAAACACTAGGGATGCCTGTGCACACAGAAAATGCCATGTAAAAACATAGTTGGAAGGCAACCTTATCTGTAGACCAAGGAGCCCTTTGGTGAAATTGCTAACACCTTGATCTGGGACTTCTAACCTCCAGAACGATGATGAAACTAAATTCTGTGAGTTAAAGAAGATAGTCTGTAGTGTTTTAATATGGTAGTCAATCTGTGGTAGTTATGAGGGGCTAGTCATTTATAAATGTACATACTTTAGAATTTGAAATGCTTTGTGTCATATAATCACTGTCATTATGTTCAAAATGACAAGAAGAAAACTTATAGGTTGATGTGCAAATATGTCATAAATATGAGATAAGGATTCTTGAGCTATTGTGTTGAAAACAATGTAAAAGTAAACGCAACCATAATAGGTCAGTATTTGCTCACATGCGTAATTCATAAGTATTGAACATGCATATCATCAGATATCCACTTTACCTCAAGGACACAACCAATAGAATTCTCCAGACTATTGGTTGTTACTTTGTGTATCATATTATTGCCTGCCCATTGCAAAATTAGACAGCTTCAATTTAAATACCACAACTACTTGGAAACAAAACCCAAGGGAAATAAATTTGTCTTTGACACATCATATTTTAAAGCCCAAAGCATAGCAAAATCAAGTATTCGTAGAGATAAAAATCTCACTTATATGAATTTCTGTGTGTTGTTTCTAGGGAACCTAAGATTCTCATTCCAGAAATCATAGTTTTGCTGTGGTTTCCCTTCACTAAACCAGACTTGTATGATTACATTTGTGCATATATTTTGTTTTTATTGTTTTGGTTCTGTGTTTATCATATCTTATGATAAAAATGCAGCGTATGCCCAGTGTTTTTGTTAGTTCATACTTCTTAAAGTGCTTTCCAAAACACAACACTCAAAATAATAAGAAAGCCAGGTTATGAAGCTTTAAATCTGAAAAAAACAAATCAATTATTAATACGTATAAAATGTGCTTTAGAACTAATTGATACCCTCCAAAGTTTTTGCTTAGTCATAGCTTGCATTTTAATTTTATCCTGTGTTGGTAGAGATTTTCTGTCCTGCAGTCACTCTCAAGTAAACATACTGAGGCTCATATTAATTACAAATGCTCAGCCAATAACTCAGGCTTGTTTTTAGCTAACTCTTAAACTTAATTAGCCCATTTTTATTACTCTGTGTGTTGCCACATGGTTCATGGCTTGTTACCTCATTTTATATCTGTCTTGCTTCCTGTGTGTCTGATTGGCAACTCCTCTGACTCTGCCCTTCCTTCATTCTGTTTGGCTTTCCCACCTAGCTTTATCCTGTCCAGCTATTGGCCAGTCAGCTTGTTTATTAAACCAATTACAATAGCCTATATTTACACAGTCTACTAAAGGATTATTCCACAGCAAATTTGTAAGAGGTACCTAGAAGGTTTCCTAACTTTATGGTTGTGCAGAGAAGAAGTTTTGACCACTTGTTGCTGACTGTTTTCCTTCAGAAAATACATTAAATTGAAGGGACTTATGGAGAAGTTTCCTCTAGACCAAGTGGGAAGTTGAAAGGTTAAAAAAAAAATGTGGCCAGGCGGTGGTGGCGCAAGCCTTTAATCACAGCACTTGGGAGGCAGAGGCAGATGGATCTTTGTGAGTTCAAGACCAGCCTGGTCTACAAGAGCTAGTTCCAGCGCAGGCTCCAAAGCAACCCTGTCTCGAAAAAAACCAAAAAAATGTGGTCATAACTCTTCCCTTCCCTCACACCCAGCGTTGACTAGAATTGGCTTCTGACCACTATGTCTGATGGAATTTGGGGTGTGAAGGGCAGCTGAAAAAGCCCATTCACTTTACAGATTCTGTGCTAGGGGCAGAGGCTGGCAGAATCCCAACCTCTTTTAGGGAGATTCTGATTCTAACTCCTAACATCTGCAAGACTCCTTCTACGTGTGTATGTGATACACTGGATACAAGAACAGATGTATTTCTATATGTCTTAATGTTTTCATTCTTCCCCACCTCCAAGGGTTTCCATCTTCCCACTGGGCTCCGGTCTCGACCTCAAGCTGCATATCCAGAGTTCTTGCCAGGCTTCTAATTGATTCCACACTGACTCTGTAGACTGAGCTTGGGGTCTTACTGTACACCTTTCATTACTCTCAGCGAAAGAGGAACAATGATCTCCTGAGTTTTTCACCCTGGCACAAGTCTTTAAACCAGGCTGTGGAGTAACACTATCGGCCACAGTAGTAGACTGAGGCCAGAGACGTAAGCCAGAGTTCTTAAAACTAGGCTTTACTTACCAAGAATATACCCTGTTTGCTACTTTGTAGAGGATACTAGAGAGCATTTAAAGTTCTGACAGTCTAAACTAGTTTGTTCCAAACATCTAGAACAGCACTAAGTCATATCTGCAAAATTTTGTGTTTTAAATTCAACAATGAGCTAAAATAGAATTAATGGAAGGGCATCTGGGCATTAATGACGATTGCTGCT
>JAQHUG010000056.1:1610382-1636975 GCA_028555095.1 Dicrostonyx torquatus | reverse complement strand
CTGTCTGTCTCTGTCTTCCCAGTGTAAGGGTTGCGAGGCTACTGCACCACATATATGCATAGATTCCAGAGGTCTAAACACAGGTCCCCATGCTTGTGCAGCAAGCAATTTACTGACTGAGTGATGTTTAGTTTTAATGAAACCCAGCTTATTAATTAATTTTTCATAGATTATAATTATAGTATTGTGTCATTAATCACCTAAACAAACTAATATTGTTATCATTCCTAATGTTCAATTTTTCTGTTAAATAGACTAACATTGGTGATTATTTGGTTGATTTGCTTCAAATGACTTTCTTTTGCCTTCAACTACATTAAAAGAGACAGAGGAAATTACTCAAGTTCTGTTTCCTTTCCTCTCCCATTTTTTTCTTAGTGGTGTCATTTCTCCACTGTCAGCGTTTGGAAGATGAACACATTATTTGGTTGCACTCAACTCACATCTATTTCCGATTTTGAATTGCATTTCAATATCATTCCTATCAACCCTTTCCTAACCTGAAGCCTGTAGGAACAATGGAATATAACCTTCTGGTACTGGCCGGCACCATACAAGACTAAAGGGCATGCCTGGAGACTCTTGTACGTTTTATTTTACCTCTTCTGGCCCTGAAGTGTGTGGAAAGGTCTGAAAAAAGCTGGCTTTCTTCCACTATGATTTTTCTTGTTATCTTGCTTGCCATTTTTCCTTAGCTTTAAATCCAACACATTTTATAGATGTGTCTTGGTAATATTCCCTAGAACTAAACTTTCTCTCTCATTGTATAGTTTAATTTCATTTTATTATCTATTCAAACTGTCTATATTATACGCATAAAACATCACTAAATTTTACTTTATTATTTTATTTTATCATGAAAACTTAGAAATAAGAGATAACACACTGAATTTTAAAACTAGAGCTCATATACCTTAGTGGTTTTCAATGTCTATTAAATAACAAAAAAAAGTTAAAAATTATTTCAAGGTTTAGTCTTTCATTTTGTATGGGGAATTGAACATGTGTCCTTGGGTATGATAGAAAACTGATAAACACTGAGATGTATTTATTACTTGCTGTCAACTTTGACCTAACTTTAATTTTTTAAAGGTAGCATGCAAAGTAATGAGTTTCCTTATGGCATTTTTATGTTTATATGTCATCATAATTTGCTATAACCCATCCACCTTTCACCCACATTCCCTGCTACTGCTCACCGACTTTCTCCAAATAGTCCCTCTATATGTTTGCATGCAGTAAAAATTCCATTATACTCTTTTTCTCCTTTTCCATTCCCTTTCTGCTTTCATGATCTACACACACACACACACACACACACACACACACACACACACACTACTGCACACACCTAAATTCAAATTCCACAGCAGAAAGAATATATGCAGCCTATTGTTTTTCTAAGTCTGGCTTATCTCACTTAACATAAAGTTGTAAATTTTTATATATTTTCCTGTAAATCTTTTGAGATCCTGTTTATGACGGAATAAAATTCCTGTGTGTACATATACTGCATATTCTTTGTCTGTTTCTCGGTTGACAGACACTTAGGTTAGTTCTATCTCATCGCTTTGCTATTTTGAGCATTGCAGCAATAACCATGCTTGTGAAAATACGTCTGTAACATGATGACTTGGAGTCCTTTCGGTATATATACACGCATGGTAGAGTTGGGTATTGTGCAGCTTTCTGTTCAGAGCTATTAAGACATCTTCACAATGATTCCCACAGGGGCTGCACCAATTCATATTCCTACCAGGAATGTATAAGTGTACCTCCTTCCCCACACAATAACCAACATTTGTTGCTATTTATTTTCTTTTAAAATAAAACCCCATTATTAAATATGTGAAAATAACTAATGTCCATGGTACTGGAAAAGTATCCTGCATGCTACCAGAGGAGAAAGGGAGACACCAGCCTAGCTATGAAACATGTGAACCCCAACAGTGATCTGCTTATAGCATCTACTGGTGCAGTAGTGACCCAGTCAGAAATCATTTTACCAGCAACCTTTTGAAGCCTTCATCTGGCGTGTTATGCATTTCAATGTCTCTGCAGAAGTCGTTGTGTGTGTGCAGATGATCTTTTTTTTCGTGTTTCTTATATTTCTTTGTATTATGCAACTGTTGGTTTGAATATCTCTCTGAATTTTATTTGGAATTTTTCTTAATTGGACTTCTCTTGAAGGCTGATCCCCAGTACCACTTTTGAATAAGACTTCTACTTCCCTCCCCTCCATGAGGGGAGCTGTGCTTCCCTTGGTTCTCTCTCTCTCTCTCTCTCTCTCTCTCTCTCTCTCTCTCTGTCCTTTCCATGGAAACTTTCAGTGTCTTCACAGTGCTTTGTGAGTAGAAGCTCTTCCTTTTTTTTCCTCTTTAGAATAAAGTCAATGATGTCCTTATTCTAGGGTCTCTTGTTCAGCAGATCCACATCAGCACATCTTCTCTACTATCTTTCCAAGAAAATGTCCTACATATTTTATTTTTATGTTTGACTGTATAGGAGGTTGAACCTAAAGGCCTCCCTCACGTTATATAAGATCTCCACCAGTCGGCAATATCCACAGTCCTCTTTCAACTATTTTTCCTGGCATGGGTCCCTTAAGTTTCCCATGCTCACCTTGCACTTAAGATCCGTGTGCTTCTGGAACTTCAGAAGTTGTCCTGCTCCATCACATAGTTTTAAGTCATTCTTCATATTAATAAGGTGTCTTAGTCTATTGCTGTGAAGAGCCACCATGACCAAGGCAAGCCTTTTAAAGAAAGCATTTCATCAGGACTGGGTAGTAGTTCAGAAGTTTAGTTCATTGTCATCATGGCAGGAAGCATGATAGTATGCAGGCAGACATGTGCTGCAGAAGAAGTTGAGAGGTCTGCATCTGGGTCCATGGGAATATGGAGTTACTGTGCCTGGCTTGAGCATTTGAAACCCCAAACTCCATTGTTCAACAAGGCCACACCTCCGAGTCACTGTCAAGTAGTGCCACTCCCTGATGACCAAGCATTCAAATCTATGAACCTATGGGGTGAATTTTTACTCAAACCACCACAGAACATTTTCTAGAGTTGTCGTATCAACTTGCTGTGTTTTCCTATGTCATTTCTCTGCCTTTATTGGATCTACTACAGCCTTTACCAAACCTCCTTTGCTTCTTTTTCCTAGTATGTATTTTCCCTCCACTGCCATCACATGTGTTAAACGTTGGCTAAATGTAAAATAACCATTCTTCCTCTAGGTATCTTCTAGTGTTTGGAAGAGACACATAGGGGAATATTTTATTTTATAAAAATATCAGATAACTAATAAGCATGCAACATGTAAACATGTGCATTGCCAGGTATATTAAAGTGTCCTTCCAGTTATCTTTTCAAGATAGGGTGAGTGCGCACTGTTTTCTCACAAAATTAGGTTAGCTTATAGACAATAGAACAACATACCATTAATCTGTGTAATGCTGGCCTAGGCTTCAGCATGTTGGAGGTCTGGTAGGCAGCCGACAGCTCTCTTATCCTCACACGTCCAACACCTCCTTTTCAGGGCACTTATCCTTAATATGAAGGATCTACTCTCATGACCAAACCCAAACCTAATAACATCATCGCGAGAACTACTATTTGAACACCTGAATAAATACTGGGGACACACAAGTGTGCAATCTGGAACACATCCTAACCCGGGAGGAAAAGAGGATTCTCATAATATATATGCTGCACGTGTGTATATTTTATGTCAATTTCTCACTCATCTTTTTCTATGAATTCTTTGACTCCTTGGTTTTGATTTGTGGAGTCATATTTTTTTTATTCCCTGAGGGAATTCCTGGAGCTACTGAAATACGAGGACAAAACGTGGAGTGGACGGAGCAAGCTCCTTTTCCAACTCCTAACTCCAAAAATCCATTTCATATATTGTCCTTGGATAGAGGACGTATCAGATATTAAACTGATAAGAACAGATACTACACTCAATCTTAGCCAAAAGACTGAGAAGCGATTATGTGGGATCATATTTTTACATGTTGGGAATCTGAGCTCTTCTCCCAGACATTAGGGCTGTTTCGTGTTCATGTTTTTCCCCATACTGTGGATCTTAAAATATCTTCCTTGACTGTGCATCGTGTTTATACATACATTTGGAAGTCATTAAAGAATATTTGGTCAGGTGTGGTGGCTCTCACATCTGTAATTTTAGCACTGTAGATACTCAGGTAGAAGTACTGTAAAGCCCAGGCCAGCCTGAACTAAAAAATGGTACCCTATCTCTAAACAAGCAAATAACACTAGCAAGAGCAATTGTAACAACAAAAGCTCCCAAAGCAAACACTGTTTTAAGGCTATTATTTGCTTTGTCATGATTATCAGTCATGTACTTGGTTTATAGTTAAAAATTACTAAATTTCTATTAAGTACAATGAAGAGGTGTATTTTGCTGAATTGTTAAGTATAGATCAGATGTCAATATTTTCATTGTCATTTCTGTTAGAATACTAATTCCCTCCCCCCAAATTTCTAAGTCTTAATTTCTGAGATTGTGAATATTTTTCTTTGCATGCCTGTAACGGTTAATCTTGATTGTCAACTTGACCACATCCAGAATAAACCAAAAAAAAAAAAACCTAAGAAGCTGGGAGAGGAATTTTCTTGATTGGATCATTTGAAGTAGGAACCAACCCCAAATCTGGGCCACATCTTCTGGAAGCAGCACACATAAAAGACATGGAAGAAGGAAGCTTTTGCTTTTTGCCTACTTGCTTTGACTCTCATTGGAAATTTCATTCATCCTGCTGCTAAGGCATTTTACTCATGGATGTTAGAACGTGGCTCTTCAGAATTCTAAAATAGACTGAAGACTAGCTGAGACATTCGGTCTCATGGACTCAACAATCACAGGATGTTAGGTCTTTGTAACATGGATCAACCATTGCTGGTTGTAAGTCACTCTAGTGACTTTCAAATATACATACACAAATGCACACACACACACACATATATATAATATATGTATATGTGTCATATGTTATATATACACATACAAGTCTTATATGTGTTTTATGTTATAAATACATATAACACACACGTGTGTGTGTATTAGATAGGATTACTATTGTTCTGATGAAACACTATGACCAAACACAAGGGAGGAAATGCTTTCTTTTTCTTATGCTTCTACATCACTGTTCATCATCACAAAAGTTAGACCAGGAACCTGGAGTTATAGCTGATGCAGAGACCATGGAGGAATGCTGCTTACTGACTTGCTCTTCATGGCTTGATCAGTGTGCTTTCCTCTAGAAACAGGACATCAGCCATCATGGACTGGACCCTAACCCACCAGTCACCAATTAAGAAAATGCCCCATAGGGTTGCCTACAGCACAATAATATGGAGGCATTTTCACAATTGAAATTCCCTCCCCTCAGCTGCCTCTAGATGTGCCAAGTTGACATAAAAAAACTAGCCAGGACAATATACATACATACAAACATAATCATACACACATAAATGTACATGTTAATCCTATTAGATCTGTTTCTTGAGAAAATGTTGGTTAAGACAGAAATAAACCAAACAAACCACAATTCCTTAAATTTGTCACTAAACTAAGAATCTCCAGATAGGGAGATCATCCTGGGTTATCTAGACGGGCACAATGTAGTTACAAGCATGCGTCTAGAACAAGGTGTTGACAGCAGGGCCACCAAAAGAGAAAGAAGAGCAGAAGCAGAAATCGAAGAAATAAGCTTGGCAATACTATAGTGCTGTGTTTAAAGATGGGTGTCCCTGAGACAAAAAGCTCCCAGCAGCCCCTGCAACTAGAAAAAGCAAAGAACTAGACAATTTCATCCAGGGGGGGCTATAGCCATGTCAAATTAGACTTCTGACCTTCAGAACTCCGATATGATAAAAGCACATTTTAAACTTGCAGAATTTCCTTATAGCATCAATAAGAACCTCATCCGTCAGTCTCCCACTGACCACTTCACCATTCACTTTATCCATTATCATTTGCTGCATAGAACTTGGGTTTTGCTATCCCAGATTTATGTTAAAATCCCGAGAGGCTGTGTCTAGTATGTAATAAAGTGGGACCACTCTCCTCTCTATCTTTCACATGAAGGAGATACCATAATGATAATTGGTGCTGGAATAAGTTCCCTATCCCAGTGCTCAGGTTTACACACTCACGATAAGACAGAAGAGGTCAAGCCGTTTTGTCTTCAGATGGATCAGATAGGCTCAGACAACTGACCAAAGCTAATTACATGTATGTGCTGAGGTAAGTCACTTGTGGTTTCATTTGGTCTGCAGAATTGCATAGGCTGCATTCTTTCTGCAATTCCTATCTGAGGAAGTCATGAACAAGCTGCTGGATAAACTAAGCTTAGCACTGATTTAGACCCTAACTCCCAAAACTGTTGGACAGAAAAACTAATACTGCATTGTGATTTGATTGGAGCTGATACATAAGAAATTGAACACTACTTAACACTGTTGGGATGGGACGGTTTGCTAATTTGTGGTTTGAAGATAGATACCCATTTGGTATCTTATTTGCTTATGATCTGTTTGATAAAATGTGGATTTTTCAAATGAACAACAATGGTCTTTTTAGATTCTGAGTTCAAAGGCCGTGTGTGTGGCTTGTCAAAATTTTGATGAAAGCTTTGTTCAAACAAAATAGGCCATTATCTAATCTGCAAGGAAACTCTGGGGGTGGTAAGAAGGAGCCTTTTCTTCAATAGAGTATTTATTTCTCTTTTGACTCATAAACTGTTCACTGTACACAGTTATCTGGGATAATGTTTGCTCTTAGGACACTGTGAATGTGAAATGGCACTAGTAATTTTTTTAATATAGTTTTGTTATTGAATAACACACATATTTTAAGACATTGTATTCTTTCTTTTGAGTGTTTCTTTTACCAAGAAGCACAACTATAGTTAAAAGGACCTTTGTCCAATCCCAAGGCACAGTAAACTGTTTCTAAAGTTATCTGGGCTCTCCATAGGCTACTATTCTTCAATGTGCTAGTGGAATCAACCTATTTCTCTTGTTTCTCCTCTTTCTGTTTCTTCCTATCAATAACCACCTCTTCTTCACACTTTGGCCCCTGCTTTGTAAATGGTATAGGTTCAGGTGATGAAGGTCCTTAGCTAATTGTGCAATCCTCTGATGTCTGGAAGAATCTCCGTCAAGTATATCTTATTTTGGCAGACCTCCAGAAAGCTTGTGTTCTGTGGAGCAAGGCAGACTGAAGTGGCAGTGTCTGTCTTAACTCTTCTACTGACCATGTGACCACGCATGGATCTCCCTCCCTAGAGAGTGGTGACAGTATTTGCATGTGGCTTGCCAACAGCTCAGGGAATCTGGTAGCATAATTTAGATCAAGAGTGAGTATAGATGGTACTGCTCTCTAATGTGCTGGACAAGTGTAAGGCGTTACTGGTACTTGAGTCCTTGGATACCTTGCTGTAGAGCAATATGAGTCTCTCCATTCTGTCAGCATCAGGGCCTAGTATCTCTTGGGGGCAACAAAAGTTTCCTCATCACAGCCAGAAGAACACGGCATCCTTAGAGACGGTGTTTTCCAGATAGATTACTCATTCATCCCACCTTCTCTACTTCCTGCTGTATGCAGAAGCTACCACCCTGGAGATATGACCCCTGCCTTACCACACAAAGAGCTCTCCTTCCAAAGCCACATCTGAAGACATGGGAGAGCAATCCCTCCTCCCCGGGTTCTTCCCAACTCATCTCATTGTTCATATGACACACCCGTGGCAAGAGATTCCTTGTCCCTGTGGCCTCTTAGCTGTGTTCTTATGTCTCGCAGATCTCACTGTCAGTGATCTCAGGATGGAGTATGCTCACAGTGACTCTGTATTAATCCAAGAATTGTTTATAAACAGAGATAGGGATGACATTGTGTTTGTGCAACTCATTTAAAAATGTAATGTATAATTAAGAAATACAGGTTAGTAGTTATTCATTTATAATAATCAAGCTTATAGTCATGTTAGGTTTTCTAGATGTACAGAGACATATTTCAGATAGATAGGTATTCTTCAAATCTTTCAAAGACTAATAAATTATGGCATTTAAAATGTTTTAAGAACTTAGGATTTTTCATGACAATGAGACTCATCTGCTCCTGGCAGCAGCAATCTACTTCAAGAGGAAGGTGAGCATCGAAGAGGCTCCTAATGGAGGTTGTTAGCCATCTGGGCAAGAAACTGTTCTTGCCTGGATTGCTTGATGGTATCCTGTACAAACTGGACATGCGGGACCCACAGAAAAATGACTGCTGAAGTGACCTTAAGCAGGTTAGACAGTTCTTCAGGGTTCCTGCTCCATGAAAGAGTCTGCCAGACATTCTACAGGACACAGAAGAAAGTGACTGACAAACTGCCAATATAGGTAGAACTGTCTTTGAAATTTTCTGCTTCATGAAAATGTCTGTCAGATACTATGGGCCTCTAGGCTGAAGATGAGTACCCCTGTCTTAGAAAAACTTCGGGTGACTCTCCAGGCAGTGAGAAGTCTCTGTCAATTCTAGAGTTTTGGAAGTTGATTACAATGTACTTTCTACTCACTTAGGTAATATTATATCCTTCTGGGTCTTTGATGGTGTTGAAGAATAGATAGTTATAATTATAGTTTTCCTTAGGGTAAAAGATAAAGTAGATATAAATATTGTAACTGTAATTCTTGCTTGATAACTGTTTTGTTATATGAAATTTAACTATGTTAAAGTTAAAACCTTCTTCTTTATTTAGACAGAAAAGGGGAGGTGATGTTGAATTCCCCTCTGTATGCTGCGAATATGCTTTATTGCCATTGGTTAATAAAGAAGCTGCTTTTGGCCAATGACTAAACAGAGTAAAGCCAGGCAGAAAATACAAACAGGGATGAAGAGAGAGAGTGGGCAGAGTCAGGGAGACGCCATGTAACCGCTGAAGAAGACAGATGCCAGAACTTTACCAAGTAAGCCACAGCTTTGTGGCGATATACAAAATAATAGAAATGGGTTAATTTAAGATGTAAGAGCTAGCTAGAAATACATTTAAGTTATTGGCCAAACAGTATTACAATTAATATAATTTCTGTGGGATTATTTCAGGTCTGGGTGGCCATAAACGAACAAGCAGTCTCAGACTACACATGGCTAGAGCAGAAAGTAGAGAATGAATTGAACCAGAAGAAAAGGAAAGGTGAGTATAACTTTCAAAGTCTTACCTTTTTTATTATGTCTGTTAGTTACTCCTCACGTCCCAAACGCTCCATGACTTCCCAGAACAGCTCTACCAGAGAGCAACCAGCTGTCCCAGTACCTGAGCTCACAAAGGACAATTCTCATAGAAAGCTCCGCACTCTTCAGCGTAAACTGGGATTAATGCATACAGCACTTCACATTTTCTCCTGTCTTGCAGCTTAGTCTCCCTTTATTTTCTTGGTGTAGTCTGTTAGCCTTTTGGCTTAGGTAGGTGATCTTTTCAGAAAAATCTTATCACACTTAGTCTTTACTCCAGGCGTGTAAAATAGACAGAGATGGATTTTTATTTTAATATATTTTATAATTTAAGATAATTTTAATATTACTAGTGCTAGAAAAATCAAATTACAGAATTAATATTGAAAAAATTTATCTCTTTCTTAAATTCAGTTGTACTCTCTAACAACAAAGTTGCTAAAATTTTGTTTTTGATCATAATGTTTCATCTAACTTATCGGCTTTTACTCTGATGTAATGATTCATGTTGATAGGTACCATCTGCTATGAAGAGCAAGGGCACACTGTGCTATCAGTACCCTCATCTGTTTTCATTGTTTATTATTTGTAATAGTGTTTACTTTTTAAAGCAGTGGTTATCTTTGTGACTTTAAGTTGTTTATATTTATATTATTTATTTTTACTTTCCTTTATTTAATTGTTCGTGAGTTTCTACTGAGTTTGTGGTCCTTTCTATGTAAAAGACGATTTTAATCACTCTGCCTTCAGCTTCCCTTCCAACTTTAACTCTCTGTTTGCTGACACTGAATTTTACATCATCAAAGATGTTGATATTTAGCCACAATTTGGGGTTAGAGTTCAGGCCTCTTGATAAATCTATAGTTCAATTACAAAATTCAGAAGTCAATGAACAGTTTATATGTTATGCAAATATCTCAGTTTGTTGTCTGTCACTGTGACAAAGTCAATGAACAGTTTATAAGTTATGCAAATATCTCAGTTTGTTGTCTGTCACTGTGACAAAACCCTGAGGTAAACAACTCCTGTGAAGGAAAGGTTTAGCTTGACTTTGGTTTCAGAAATTTCAGTTGGTCATCCTTGGGCCTTATTGCTTTGGTCCTGTGGCAGTATAGTGCCTCAGAGTGGGAGCATGTGTTGGAAGAACCCTGTCCACCTTACTGTGATCTATAAGAAATAGAGACAGAAACACGCTGATGTACCAAAATCCTTGCAAGCCACTCCAGTGGCTTTCACTTTCTTCTAGCAGACTATGTCTTAGTTTGGGTTACTATTGCTGTGAAGAGACACCAAGACCACTGCAACTCTTATTAAAATAAAACAAACAAACAAAAATAAACAAACAAACAAAAAAACCCCACTGAATTGGAGTGACTCACTTAGAGTTTCAGAGCTTCGGTCCTTTACATGACAAAGAGCATGATGGCCTGTAGGCAGATGTGGTGCTGGAGCTGAAAATGCTACATCTTCATTCCTGAAAATGCAACAGGAGTCAGTCACAATGAGGGAAACTTAAACAAAAGAGACCTCCAAGCCCAGCCCCACAGTGACACACTTCCTCCAACAAGGCCACTCCTCCTAATAGTGCCCCTATCCTTGGGAGCCATTTTCTTCAAACCACCAGAGTTACAAATATCCTTGAAGGAATTGTTGCTTCCCCAGACTACACAGACTGATGCCAGAGAACAAATTTTGAGTCTTAATCATCCTTTTACTTATTTATACAACACTAGTGTTAGAATCACGGTCAAATATATTACATTTCTTTTATGGCATCAGTTAATGAAAATAAATTATCTAAATTTTGTCATATTTACAATAAGTTCATTGCTATATATGTCAACCTCTATCACCACATTTTGGAATCCTACAAGTATGCTATATGAAGCTCTCCTGAACTTTCCAGTTCTAGGCATTGGTGTCCAGTCAAGGCCATATTATACAATCTGGTTCAGAGGCAGTGGTCTTTGTATTTCTCTTCACTGATCTCTTGGGATGAAACTTCTGGTTTTCGCAATCTATATTATTTGTGCAATTATCAGTCTTGCGTGTGTTTAAATATAGCCTTACACATGGCAGTCAATAGTCATAGAATATTATGTTTCCAAATGTCCTAATTCTTTCTTTTATGTACCTTGCTATTTGGCTTAATATGAAATTTTAGGTTGTAAATTAGTTTCCATCAAAGTCTTGAAGGAAATCATTCATTGCCTTGCAGTAATTCAGTCCCTGATGGTGAAACTTTTAAAGACAGTTTCATTTGTCTTTTTATAGGTGACCTGTTTTCTCTTCAGAAACTTATAAGCTCCCCCACCTCCCCCAACCCCCGGTCAGGCATCTGACTTTAGAGCTCATTAGCCACAGGTTTTTGGTTGGTACAGTTGACAGTACCATGTACAAATTCTATCTTGTGGATCAGGCTCTAAATCCAATCAGAAAATGAGTGATTTGTCCTATAACATTTGTGCCACTATTGTGCCATTGGTGTATCTTGTTTGGCCAATATTTACTGACAGTTTTAGTTATGGTTTTCACAGCTAGGTGAAACTGGTGATTACTTTTCTTCCCTGGTAGCTTGCATAGGACCCTGTAATCCAGCCAGTAGGTATGAAGCATCCAGGTTGGTACTAGGTAGGTTTCTCCACGTCCTATGGGTCAAATGTGTGGTTCTAAGTATTAGGGTCTTGCCATTAAGTTCTAGAGAGAAACTAAGAACAGTGGTAATAGGATATAATTTGTGGGGATAGACTGTGTGAGACCCCATTGTCCAGCAATTTAAAAAGATATAATCCAGATCTAGCAATAGGTGTTTTATTTGTTATCCTATAATATTTCCCTGATATATGGTAAACTCCATTTACATTCCTTGATATATGATAAACTCCATTTACATTCCTATTGTATATGTGTATAATATATATTTAAGAACGTTCTATAGAAGTAGATTTCCTATTGCATTTTCTTTAGACTATATTATCCTTCCCAGTATTTCCTCATTTATCTTGCCCTTCCATTTCTCCATTTAACTCTTCTTGTTTCATTGTTCTATTTTCTTCCTTTGTGCCACTGTCATAGGTTCTAGGAGAGAACCTAATACTATTATTCTGCTAAGTACAACTAGGAATAAATTGTTTCTTAAATTCTTATGTTTATACCCATAGATTAATGCATAACTCAACCCTCATCTAGGAAGCTTATTTTTTCAGGAGATGGTGATTAATAACTACAACTGGCCAACATGCAGAGAATAAGAGACTAGTGAAGATTCAGGTCTAATTGGCTTATACTTTATAGTCCAGGACTTATGGTTCATTACGGATTAGGGTGCAAAAGACTGTAAGAACCAATGGGAGAAGATGTCTACAGCAAAACAGCATTTGCCCAACATGATAGTACCATTGCAAACATGACAGTACCATAGCAGCTGGGACTGCATTTACAAGATCTGCGCAAGATCAAGCCAGTCAAAATTTCAGAATGCCTAGAAGGTTGTAGCATGATTAATAAAAACTCAGAAGCAGAAACTGGGATTCAACTTGAAGACTAGAAAAGCAAAACAGTCAACCACTGATTCTTATCTCTACCTTAGTCCAAAATGGCTCTCTGGCCTCCAGGAATACCAGGACGAGACTGGTGAGAGCTACCTCCTCCTGTATTATATTCCTCTCTTGCAGTGGGATTAAAGGCATGCACTACTACCACCTGCTTCTATGGCAACTGGAGTTACTCCTGGGATTAAAGGTGTGTGTCATCACTGCCTGCTCTATAAGCAGTGCTTTACTCTCTGATCTTCAGGCACGCTTTATTTATTAAAATACAAATGAAATAACACTACAGGAGAGGGCTGGTAAAGTTTCACCCCAGCTGAGGAGCTATTTCCAGTTGAGGGCTGCTAGAGAAGGGAGAGCCAGTTTTCTTCAGGAATGTGACTCTTGAGGGGACACATGACTGAGTTGATGGTCCTATACTCATGTACTATAAACAACACTTAGTGCACTTCATGGGTTTCAAAAACAAGGGCACATGAAGTTAGGAGAAAAGTGATGGTCTTGGGGATACAGGAGAAATTGCAGAGGATGGAAGAGGGGTAGATCTGATCAAAACATATCATATGATGTGTCTATGAAATTTTCAAACAATAAATAAATACAAAATATCTTTTAGGATTTCTAGTAGTACTATTTACTGTTGCTTGTTGCTTGAATTTGAGAGTCAGAAGACTCAGATACATAATCAATGCAACCCACGGAAACTCTTCATTTATTCAGCTTGTGGTTTCAATGGGTCCATTGTGGCACGTTGGAGGCATGCCAACAAACAGTAGGCATGGTAGCAGGTGGTCACTCCTTGAACCATAAGAACAACGCAGAAAGCAGGCTGGTGAATACTTTTTAATCTCAAAGCCCTCCAGTTGTTGTAAATTATGGGAGAGGTGCGTGTTGTGTTCCCCAGCTGCCTGGCTCCCAAGCCCCCAGCTGCTGGCCCGCTCAGCCACTGGTTGCCTGCACCCGAAATAACCACGTGAGGACGGTATTCATTTAAACTCTGCCTGGCTTATTATCACTAGCCTTTTCTTGGCTAGCTCTCACATCTAAACTAACCCATTATAAAAGTCTGTATGTCACCACGAGGTGGGTGACTTACCAGACGGTCCAAAGGTATCTCCATCTCCGACGGGAGCCTCATGCGTCTGGCTCACTTTCCTTCTTCTCCTCAGAACTTCCGTTCTGTCTACTCAGCCCACCTAAGGGCTGACCTATCTTATAAGCCAGGCAGCTCTTTATTCAACCAATAAGAGTAATACAAAATACAGAAGAACACTCCCACATCATCCAGTGACATACTCCTTCAGCAAAACTGCACCACCTAACCCTCCCAAACAGCTCCACCAGCTGGGGACAAAGTGCCTGAGACTATGGGGGATATTTTCTATTCAAACCATCACACTGTGTTCTAAAATTCATCATATAATGATGATTGTAGCAGACACATACACACCCTTTAATGTACAGTAACACTTAAATGTTCAGGTTAAATATTTTCTGAATATTAGTTCAGAAAATTTTCTTCTCTTATTTTTAAACCTTCATAATTTGTCTTTATATCACTTTTTCATATTTTATATTACTTTTACTATACTCTCTCTGACATCTTCTCAATTTTATCTTTAACTCTTCTGACTCCCATTAAACTTTTCTATTTTAACTATTATTTTTTTCATCTCTAAAACCTCTGCTGCAGCTGTATTGTTTCATATTCGTTGCATTTTATTATAACATGGAAGCAATGACTTCTCAATCACGTCCAAGATAGAAATTAGACAAAGAATAAATAATAAATAAGTAAATGAATAAACTAATCATGACTTCACCATTTAATAACTGCAAACCTTTGATTTATGTTCTCAGTTTCCATACCTATATAATGGAGATTATGATAGCATATAATTTATAAGATACATGTGTGAAAAAATATACACACACACACACACACACACAGAGTCCTTGAAACAAGGCCTAACATTAAATATATGCGACCAAGAAAATTTCTTGCTGTTAAATTGTTAACTTTTATTCTGTTTTCTGCACAATAGGTTTTTCTGTTTCATTATGTTTTTGGTTTTTTTTCTTTTGTACTTCAGACTTTTCAACATAGAATTTTGCTGCTGTTGTTCATATCCAACCATTCTTCAGAATAATAAACAAGGTTCATTTCTCCTGATGAGTTTTGTTAAGTCTCTCTTGTTGCTTTGTGAAAAGGTCTTTTCTCAAAAAGTCTCATCATGGCTTTGAAATTTCGCCAGCCATATTTTGTTTGTAGACAAAGGTATTTTGTAACCTTATGGTGAATCAAACAGATAGCAGTTGACAGGCTATACTTTCTCTAAATACTAGAACAAAGGAGTTTGAAACCAGTATTCCAGGAGAAGCCCATAATGGTTCAATCACTTTTATTCTAAGGTTGTTTTGCTTTCTGCGTGGTGTAGAGATGAAGGTAATTGGTAGCTATTCAGTTGAAAACCCTCTTGTTTGGTCCAGGCTTCATTTTTACCTTGTGCCTTACTTCCCAGTTTTAATTTTGTGTCTACAGTTGGAAAGCCTTCACATCCACTATTATTTATAGAATATGATTTTAATTTTTTTTGCTGCTCGATTTTAAAATTTCATGTCTTCCATTTTAATATCTGTTCTAATGTTGACTCCCCTCCCCATTACCTTCTTTGTTAATGCTATCAGGTTTTGCTCTTTGGTAAAATCACTGAGATAACCTCAGTGCGTCCTGAGTCAAAGTGAGCTTATTATTTCCTCTACTTTCTTAGTGCCAAAGTAACAAATAATGTTGGGATTACTGGAAAGTCTCAGTTAATTATTCACTGACTCTTCTTGATTTTGGAACAATTAACAGCAAAGATAGCAGTCTTCCAGGTCCAGAAGAATGGGATCGCACAGAAACAGTAATTGATGACTTCTCTAAAGGAAAAAAAAAGAAAAAGAGCTAAGAAGTACCAATGTGTCTAATTGCTGCAATTAATTAAGCCACTCCCTTCTGGAGGAAGTGAAAGTTAGAAACAAAGAGAATGACTTCTCTCACACAGTCATAATGCTGAATTGAATCCCTAAGGCAAGAAAGGGAACTAAGGTGGCTCAGAAGTTCCAGAAGCTATAATGGAAACAAAAGGACTTTCTGGTTTTTAGAAATATACTCTGCCCCCTCTTTAGGAAGCAGAGGGAGGGAGGAGGGTTATTGGGGGAGCAGGAGGGCCTGAGACAAGGGGAGTAAATGTAAATTTTTCTTTTAACAATAAAAAAAGAGAAAAAATATTTAGTCAGTTTTCAGATGCTCAGATATATAAGTAATTTAGCACAGAAACTTATTTTATGATTTATCTCATTCTGAGTTTCCTAACAAACAATTCATTCTACCCCTGTAAGTGTCCAGCAGTAAATCACAAGTGTTTGTATTTCTTCTTGCCAGAAAAAGCACAAAGCTGAAAGGGCTCCCTCAGGAGATGTCGGTGTGTGACTTCATGAGCCTGCAGATGGCTAGGATTTGGCAAAAGCGCATTCTGTGTATAGACAGCTCCTGACGTATCACCCCCCACTAAACGGCTGCTGACAACATTCAGGCATTTTTAGGAGGCAGCTCAGGTTTTCTTTTCCTCAGTTTGCGATGAGTCCCTGAATTGCAATCCCTGGAAGGACAGCAAGAACAGAAAGATGTTAAGTTGCTGGCCCAGAGAAACTCCTTTCCTTTGCCCTGTGATTCTATCAGAGCAGTTCACGACAGGATATTGACCCTTTCCTTTTGTAACAAGTTTTTCTGTGCTGTTTGGGGAACACAGGGGCACTGCCTGAAATGGTTTCCTCATCCTTTGTTCTTCGTAGCGTGAAAGTGAAAATGAGAGCGTGAAAGAATACTATATAGGTCACTCAGCAGAAAGCAAATGAAGTTTGTGACCTGATGACTAGAATAGTTTAGGGACCTTTTCTTTTATCATTCTAGTATTTATAGAGCAACTCTGAATAGGGTATTCTAAGGTTTTTCTTTATTAAAAGGGAACTCACACATCACAGCGAGGAAATAGGAATGTGGTCCGACATCCAGGTGTGGTTCGTGGGAAGGAGAGGCTGAGCAGGGCAGGGCTGCAGCTTTTTGGTACCCAAAAGCCATGCCTCAACCTGGTCCAGTCTCTCAAAGGCCCTTGGCTGGAGGAGGTTCTCCATCAGGAAATTCTGCTGCTTTGTTCTATAGAGTGTGTTCAGAATTGGTTAGTAACCTACTTTTGAAGAATTCAGTCCAGAGATGAGACAGAAGAGCAAACTATTAATTCTGTGTATTGCGTTTCAGGGTGTGCTTTAAATGAATACATGAGTAAATACTAGCTAGCAAGTAGTAGTAGCTTATCTACACTGTGTAAAGGGTAGAGGCAGAGATGATCACTGTCCTGAATTTCTAAATCCAAAGAGAGTTTTCAGAGAGATAAGAAAGGCAACAGGAAACAGAGTATAGGTGCCTCTCTTTGTCTGCACCCTTGGACTCAACCAGTGGATTGAAAATATATTAAAAAGTAAAAATATGGCCAGAACATGGGGCCATTTGAGATAGATCATGTTGGTGATGGATGTTTAATGACCGAAGACGAGGTCAGAGAATAGGTGGATTGCACAGAATTGCAGACAGAAGGAGTACAAACTTTATCTTTTAGGCACATGGCTCATGATCCATAGGAGCTCACTTTGGTGATTTGTCCAAGAGACAAATTTGTGTGGGCAGCTGCTACACAGTTTGAGTAGAACTCAGGCCTAACAATACATAGGAAATTGATGCTGAATGCATCAGATGGGGGAGGGAGAACATGAGTCAAATAATCCCAAGATAACTCTGAATAGGGTATTCTAAGGATTTTCTTTATTAAAAGGGAACTCACAGATCACAGCGAGGAAATAGGAATGTGGTCCAACATCCAGGTGTGGCTCGTGGGAAGAATATGCTGAGCAGGGCAGAACCATGGCTTTTTGGTACCCAAAAGCCATGCCTCAGCCTGTCCAGTCTCTCAAAGGCCATTGGCTGGAGGAGGTTCTCCTTCAGGAAATTCTGCTGCTTGCTTAAGTAATGTGCTTTTCTTGTCCGAACTGACCCAGTTCCTACACCTCTCCACTTGCTCTATCTGCATTCTTCTACTCAACCTCAAATCTCAGTTTCTTTCTATTTAAAGTAGGAATTTATATAACCTTTTAGAATAATGAGAATTAAATGAGATAGTTCGTATGGAGAAATCAGAACAATGTCTGGAATAGAGTACACAGTTAGTAAAGGTATGTAATACTGGACAGATCTAATTGATAGGAGAAAGGAGGAAGAGACGTAAATGAGACAGGAAAATTTTGAACAGTTGGATAATGATCAACTGTGGAATCAACGAGGAAAGAAACTAGGATTAGCTGAGTGTGAAGCCAGAATCATGAATAATATCAACATTATTCTTAAGTGCCATAATATGTCAATACTAATAATATCCATAATAATGTCCGTGTTTAAAATGTTTTACCTGATATACCTACATTAGACAGAAATTGAGAGAGCAAATAGCCTGAATAAATTTAAATCTGAGGTTTATAGGAAATAGGGAGCTAAATAAAGATTTTGGCATCCATTAATCGACAGGCCAAGGTTTGTGTCAAGGAAGAGAAATTATAAGAAAAGTGAGTCAATTTATTTGTCCTTAAGAAATGCTCCTGTGATTCATTCCTTGAATATTCATGTATTGGAGCTTGGATACCAGTATCAACAGCAGTGCTAACTTTGAGAGCTTGTTTAGTGGAGGTATTAGAATGTTGGAGGCACCCTAGAAGTGAATATATATCTATGGTGGTGTGAATGAGAGCATTAATAGTGAATATAATATTCATGTATTTGAATGCTTAGTCATTAGGGATGGAACTATTTGAAAGGACTAGGGGGTTAGGAGGCATTGCTTTGTTGAAGTCAGTATGGCCATGTAGGTAAGTTGCTGGGGTTAGGCTTTGGGTGTGCCCTCCCTTTCTCTCTCTCTCTCTCTCACTCTGTCTTCTCTGCCTATGGATCAGGATGTAAAAATCTCAGCTACTGCTCCAGCACCATGCCTATCTGCTACCCACAATGATGATAATGGACTAATCCTCTGAAACTGTAAGCAAACCCCCAATTAGATGCTTTGTTTTATGAGTTGCCTTGGACATATTGTCTCTTCACAGGAAAGGATAGTAACTAATATAGAAGTTGGTAGCAGAGAGTGATGCATTGCTGTAACAGGCCTTATCATGCTGTCGTTTGGAGGACTATGAAAGACCTTGGGACTTCAGAATAGAAATGCACATGAATGCTTTAAGTGGGGCATACTGGGCCATCCTAGTAGGAGCATGGAAGACAGTGGTGCTGAGGGCAACGTGGTCTGTCAGGATCCTGCTCAAAAGACTTCAGAAGGGAAGAATATTATCATTTGGTCTAAAGACCTTCCCTGAGTGTGGCTGCTTTTGGCTCTTGTTTTGAAAATCTGCCTGAGGCTAAACTGAAGAGTTCTGGACTAGTGCTATTGGCAGAGGGGATTTCCAGACAGCCTAATACTGACTGTGTCTTGAAGTTATTTAGTGATCACTCTTAGGTAGAACTATGAAGAAAGAAGTGGAGGGGGCAAAGGAAAATGTAAATATAGCATTGGAGGAGAAAAAATGCACAAGGAAATGCAATATTGGAGCCTAGTCCTGTGCTTAAGGAGGCAAAAAGTTTAAAGAAAGGCCAGATTCAAAATGGAATAGAAGGAGTGGTGCCCTTAGGGCAAGACTCAAGCACAAAGCTTCCAACTTGGGAAAAGAGTTAAAGGCTAGCTTACTCAACAAAGGAAGACATGAAAACAGAAAATTGTCACAAATTAATTCAAGGAGGGGGCCAAGTTTCAGCCATAGAAAGTGGAAGAACTTGGTAGCTTCTGTAGTGTGGTTCTCAATTTAGAGTCAAGAACAATGCAAGAAAGGGGTTATTGATTCTTCCTCTGAGGTGACGAAAAGCCACTGAGGCCAGGTATTTGTGTGGGCAGTCTCTTTTGTGAATCTGTGAAGGTGAAGTCTGGATAGTGTTGGTGACCCAAGATGTCGGAGATGATAGAGCCCTGTGATGTATCCCGAAGAGAGCTGCTAACAGGGTGTGGAATCAGTTCAAGCAGAGGTGTGTTACAGTCAACAATGCTGAAAGGACTTGGAAATCTGAAGAACTCCTTGATAACGCACATGGAGATGCAGAATTTGGACTTTGTCTTGATGGGTTTGGTATTATTTTGATCCAGTATTTTCTCTCTATGCCCCATTTCCTCCTTTTGGGAATGGTAACATATATATTGTGCCTTTGTATGTTTGACGTATGTAATTTGAAGTATGTAATTTGCAATTTTGATGTTGCATGGGTTGCAGTTAAGAGACTCCCTGAGTCTCAGAAGAGACTTTGGATTTTCACAGTGTTACGACTGTAAAATACTATGGGGACTTTTGCAGTTTAACTAAAAGCATTTTGCATTATGATATGACTACAAGCTTCTGAGTGCTAGGAAGTAGAAAGTGGTTGGTTTGAATGAGAATTTTCCCTCACAGGCTCATATATTTGAGTCCCTAGTCTCAGAGTGTGGAACTGCTTAGGAAATCATGGTGTCTCTTCCCAACAATAGAACAGTAACTAAGACAACATCTCTTGCAATGAGTTCTTGGGAGAACAGGTGCTAATCCCACTGATTGAGAATAAGACCCCACTACCACAACTTGAAGCCAAATTTGAAGCAAGCTTCAATTAAATACTGGCTAGATGGATGGACTCTGACCAGGTCCATAATCAGGTTCCCAGGAAAATGGTCCAAAATCAAGTATGGCAAGAACTTAAGAAGGAAACCCATAATTCATTGCGTTTCTTATTAGATCCAATCAAGGGAAAGGACATATCCTCCCAAATCCTCAGGGTGAACCTCCTGCCCACCTGTGATCAAGCACATCGGGTGCAGATGGATCAAACAAACTTGTCTAGTGGAGTGAAAACACGTGACTTGTTATCTCCCATAAACAATAGCACCCAGCATTTCAGGAACTATCTGTCCTTGGGCAAGGGGCTTGCAGATCAGAGGCATTTTTTGTTTCAGGGATCACTAAGGCATAGTAATTAAAACTTAAAATGTAACTTTGACTCTCACACAGATGTTTATGAAAATCTGAGGCAGACACCTGACTCCCTGGCTCTCTGTCTGAGATGTGCCCCTGACACTCTGCCCTCAACAGAACCAACGACTTCCAGCACCCGAAATTAATAAAACCATTTTTGTTTGTAGTCTCGGGTATTTTCTCTCCATTTGACATATTCTGGTAATTTTTCTTTTTTCTTATTTTAGGTTAATATTTTATTTTTCTTAAATGTAAATAATGTATGCTTTCTATATGAATTTCCATATAAAGGGTCTTGATGATTTTCTGCTCTCAGCCCTTCTCTCTGAGAAGAAAATCTTAAGTTATCTCACATTGAAACTTCAAACAAGAGAAACTTGAAATATAACACGTCTTTCTCCGTCATCTTTGATGGCAGAACAAAAATAATCCACTTGAGTCCAGTTAACCTTAGATGAAAGGTAGCTGTTTGCTTTCTAAAGAGGAAGGGTTGTTCAGATCACCAGGCGATGGAGAAGAACATCTGGACCCTTTGGGAAGAGGTAGCCTGGTGTCAGGGCAGAGAGCCTTTTATGATGCAGGCACAAATACCTTCTCTTTACTGTTGGTTCTTCACAACCTGGAAGTTAAACTTCGAAGTGACCACCATGGTACTGCCACCTCCTGCCCTGCTCATTAGTCTGAGATGGGATAGCAACACCAAGGAAGAAAGCTGCTGCCTGTCCTTCACAAGGTCCAGCGACATTGAACTTTCCAGACAGCATCCAGTTGAGAAAGGCTCTCCGCCATTACCCAGAGCAAGCTGTGCTGTGGTTTGGATTTGAAAGGTACTCCATCATTTATTTATTACTAGTCCCTAGGACTAGTGGTACTATATCAGGGAGGTTGTGGAGCTCCTGGAAGTGTGAAATGACAAGCCGGAGGTCCTTAAGGGGTACAGCCTGACCTTCGTTCCATCCTGCCATGGTGTTTCAGAATATGGACAGTTGTTTCCACATATTCCTCCTGTCATTCATACATTCATACATCCGCATCCCCACCACGATGGACTCGAACCACTCTGAAACCATGAGCCATGCACAACTTCCCTCCCTTGTTGCTGTCACGTGTTTCAGTCATGGTGACACAAAAGTTCACTAACACAGTGTCTGAATCATCACCTTTGTTTCTCTGCCCTTGCCAGTCTCTCTTTGGACCTAGGATGTGGTATTGGATCAGTCACCAGGTATAGATTGCAATTATATTGCAATCTATCTATATAATATATATATATATATTGCAATTAGATGCAATATCCATAGAGTTACCGATTGATGCCACCACAATAAAAAAAAAATGCTCCCATGAATTCATCCAAAATTTGACAATGAGACATCTGTTGTCTTCAGCATTTTCACATGGATTTTTGCTCTTTGGATATTTTCCGAAATTATTAATGGGGATCACTCTGTAACATCTTCAGAGGTCTGTTTTCAAAGTGAGTGGCATATGATGATCAAGGAGGACCTGTTCTTTCTTAATGCCCATCTTTCCTTCATGTGGGGAGGAGAAACAATCCGGTTTTGGCCTTTCAGATGGCTGGTCAATTTCTGTACACATCTGGTTGATCTCAGCTCTGACATTTTATGTCCTGCTGGCTGCCTTCCACTTGACTTTGGCCTTGGCTCCTCCTCCGTCCTCAGGCACTTTGTTCACAGTTGTTCGTCTCTGCACAGAGACCTCTTAGTGCACGGACTCTTCAGCAGAGAGCTCCTTAGAACAGGATGAAGATGTTAGGAGGTTGTCTTGTGCTCCCAGGAGACTTACAGATGACTCGGATATCCCTACGGGTTGCCATCTATCACAGCTCACACCAGTCATGCACATGGGAACTGTCTCCTTGAAATTCTGGAAGACAGGTCTAAGTCTGCAAAGTCAAAACCAGATAACAAACAATAAACTTAGGCAGTCTGAAAATGACTTCAAAACACCGAAGATTTAGGTCCTTGGTCATGAAAATTTATTACATGGGAAACCTCAAATTTCCCTAAGAACTGTCTTTTTCTTGCTTCCCCCAAGGTTTCAGATTGCAAGATTATTACAGCACCCGTATACAAGGTTTGCATCTACCACCCCAGATGTATAGGCCTCTGTCTGTCTGTCTTTCTCACCTGTTTTCTGAGTACTTTCCCTCCCAACACACTTCCACAACACTCGGCGAGAGGTGTAGTAAAGAACACCAACCTCCAAAATAGACTTTTTTTTTTTTTTTTAACTCTTGGGGTTTTCTTACTTGCTGGCACAGGGAGAAAAAGAAATCAAAATGACGCCTCCTCCTTCATTTTAAATGCTACCCCATCACTGTGACAGGGACTGATTTATGTCTCTGTTAAGGCATCAGAGAGCGCTCAGCAGCTCTGTGAACCTGGGTTGGAGAGTTCTGATAGATTAGAAACAAATGTCAGCAATGAAGCCATCCCAAGAGCCTTCTCCTCTCTCCAGAAACGGGTCAGCCAGCTCCCTTTCAAAGACACCACTGGATGTGTGGAACTTCTGACCCTTGGGCCCCTGTGGTGCATCATGTGACCTGAGGTGCTAGGTAGGGGAGGGGACAGAGGCTTTTCTGTCACCCTAAACAGTCTTTCTTCAAGCCCAAAGGAATGCCTCCTCCAGCTGACAAGAAAAAGAATCAATCTTTGAAAAATAAATACCTTGAACAGAAAAACGTTAACGCCTATAATTAATTCACACTTTTTATTAATGTTACTAGAAACTGCCCTGAACACTGGTGAGACTGGATTTGTGTGTGTGCATATGTGTGTGTGTGTGTGTGTGTGTGTATAAAAGAGAAGAACTAAGGGTTAACATAAATTAAAAGATTTGTTTTACTTCCAGAAAAGATTAATTTGGCACACGTTTCTTTGACACATTTCTCATAATTAAAATAATTCTTCATTTTCTCTGATTTCTTTCTGTCACAACCTCCCATCATGTAGCCCTCTCGTGGAAAAGTAACCTTGAGTCCCATTAAAACACTTAACCCTTTATTGACGGAAGTGAGAGAAGCGATGAGGCTTGCTGTAGGGACTCTGGCCTTGTCTGGGTCTGTTTAAACAGTGCAGCGGCCCTAACTTTTAGGTTCCTGTTTTCCCTGACAGGGTCCTTGGCTGTGAAATCTACCTCCTGCCCTTTGACCCATGCAGGTAGCTGCATCCTTTGAGTATCCTTCCAATGAAACTCGATTGTTAGAAAGGATTGCATTGGCATGCTCTTCATTCAACAAATGCGTTACTATTCTGTTTTGCGTGAGGTGCAGAGAATACATAGTGAATAAACATGGTTGCTTCTTTCACCAGGCTCATTGTCTGGTGGCAGAAAGAAATTTAAAAAAATCAGGAAATGTAATGGCATACGCCTAAGTGTAGTCAAAAGCATCGTAAACAAGGACTGGTCCCACTAGGACCAGTGCTTTGTCAGGAACGTGTTTTTTACAGGGAAAGGAGACTTCAAAGGACCGAAGGAGTCTTTTCTAAGGAAATATCTGATCTGATGGAGGAGTGGAGCTAGCCAAGGACATTCAGTGTAGCAAGTGCAGTGAAATGCCGCACGCAGAGGAAGACAAGAAACTGGAGGAGGACTTACTGGGAGGAAGGAGGAGGAGAGAAAGGCATGCGGGTGGAGGAAAGAGCTGAAATGTATTGTGTAAACGCGTGAAGCCCCCAAACAACACAAACAAGCAACACACCACCAGCACGACCTGAACGAGCAGGAAGAGTGTGCGAGCAGCTGATCACCTCCACGTTGCAAGGTTTAGGGGAAAATCAAGTTGTCGGTGGAGACTGCGATGGAAGGGAACAGTGCCCACTTGATATGTTCCACGCACCTCCTGTCATGTGGCTTTGCAGTATTACTTAATAGAATTAGGTTGTATTTCTCTGCCCGAGTGAAATTAGATTTCACCATATCGTTGGCTTTGAGCCACGTAAAGCGCGGGAGGAAATGGCCTCCGCGCTTATTGAATGTTTTCCCCAGTGTTCTGGTGAACTGTGAGACGAGCAAAGCCCGAAGGACCTCTTCCTTTTTAGCCCAACCCATACGAAACATACAAGGCACAGAAGACCCACAGTCTGCTCTTCAAAGCTATGTGGACGGACTTATTTTAGATCAGCCAATCTATAGCCGAGTTACCTCCCACTGAAATCTGTAGGAACCCGATGTGTAGGCAAAGTTAAAAATCTGGACAACAGAGCTTGCTATTACATGTGAATATGTGTGTACTTCAATATCACACAAAAAGGAGAAGGAAATACATCAAACTCATCAGATCTTTGACATTCAGCAGGGTATTCTTATTTCAATAACATCCTCAGTACTTCATATCTTGAGAACAAGAGAAAAACCCATAGTGCACTTTGCTGCATTGATCTATTAGTAGAGATGAATTTTAAATAAACAGGCTTTGGTTATTTAAGGTTATTAAGGTTAGTCTCTAGAACTTTTCATGTATGTGCAAAGGAATAGCTTAAGAAAAACATTGAGGGGCATTTTTAAAAAATGCAAAATCTTGTCCTGGAGCAATTTGTTAAAATTTAAAATGGCCATCCTCTTTCTGCATATAGGCCATGACCGTTACTTTCATGTGTCAACCTCTTTAGGTTACTGGCACTAACCTGTTTGGTCCAAAGCAAATCCAGATGTTGCTATGAAGACATCTTTTTGGATTAGATTGATTAACATCTAAATTGTTAGACTTTAAATAAAAATAAAAGATGTAAGTAGCCTTCATCCAATCAGTTGCAATTCTTAAGAAAAAAAAGAAATGAGAGGCTCCAGAGAGAAGGATTTCTAACCCTAGAATTCAGACAAAGGCTGATGCTCAACCTTAATCGGAGAGTTCTCCTTTTCCAATGAATAGAAGTGAATGCATAGACCCAAGGCTGTACAAGGTGCTAGGAGGAAAGAGTGACTTTAACCTTAATCAAGACACATATACAATCCCCTTAAAACTCCATGAACGTTGTGGAAGATGTGGTGGAAAGAAGACAATAATCAATAAGTAGGGTATTGTGCTGGGAAAACCACCTTCCAAGCATGGCAGAGCCATGTGTTGTGGTTTGAAAGAAAATGGCGCACACCGGGAGTGACGCTATCAGGAGGTACGGCTTTATTGGAATAGGTGTAGCCTTGTTAAGGAAGTGTGTCACGGTGGGGGCAGGCCTTGAGGCTTCCTATCTTCAAATTATTCACAGTGTGGCACTCAGTTCACTTCCTGTTGCCTGCAGATCAAGATGTAGAACTCTCAGGTTCTTCTCCAGCACCATGTCCACCTGCACGCCATCTCCTATGATGACAATATACTAAATCTCCGAACTGTGAGCCAGCCCCAGTTAAATGCTTTGGGAGAGTTGCTATGGTCTTGGTGTCTCATAGCAATCAAACCCTAACTATGGCAACGTGACGAGTATGAACTCACAGAAGCTGTCTATGTACATTGACCCCACACAATTCAGTCCCCCAACAGTCAGCTGGGTCTGAGGAAGGAGCTCACCTGGCTCTAGAATTTACTTATTTGTTGACAAATGACTGATTCCAGGAGGGTGATGGGGCATGGTATCCAGTCATACACCCACTCGTGAGGACACCAGGCCCTAACAGATAACTGGGGTACATAGAAATACAAACAAAAG